>PVHX01015503.1:0-46294 GCA_004024805.1 Geosciurus inauris
AAAAAAAAAAAAAAAAAAAAAAAGTCAGAGCCAGGTGTGACAGTGTTTGGTGGTTGTCCCCACCTCAAAAAGTCTAGAGGATTGAGATAAATTATAAAAAAGCTGGATGCAGTGGCACATGTCTGTAATTCCATCTACTTGGGAGGCTAAGGCAAGAGGATCCAAGTTCAAGGCCAGCCTGGGCAACTTAGCAAGATCATGTCTGAAAAAAAAAAAGGCTAGACAGAATACTTGCCTAGCATTTCTAGGGCCCTGGATTTAATCTAATCCCCAGTAAATTCATAAATAATAAAATTAAAAAGAATTTACAACAGAAGGAAAATTCTTACAGTCTAAGAGAAGCAAAGCCATGACAGACTGCTGCAGGCTGTCTGGAAGCCAGTGAACAGAAATGGAAAAGAGCGAGGGCTCTACTATTTTTAGATGACAGACCAGTTCTATCAGGTGTACAAAGACTAGGGATGCAAGTTCAGTCTCTGAAGAGAAAGTGACTTAGAGCTGAGAGAAGAGCCCCTGGATAATCTAGACATTGTTCTATAAGAGCTCAGCTAGGGTCACCCGAATATTCAAGGCCAATAAAACACTCAGGCTTTATGAATGACAATAAGGCATCTGGTTGTTGTTGGTAACCACTCAAGTACCACTGGTTCTGCATGAGCCAATAATTCATTATAGCCCCATTGCCCCAAGTCCCCTAAGAGACTCCATAAAATGACAAAAGGAAAGCTTATTAAGGGTAAACACAAATACTCATTCCCCAAAGCTCCACCTCTAAGAATTTTCTCTGACAGCCTTTCCCTTTCTACATCTCCCAAGGATTCCTCCTTTCTGTTTCCCCAATAGCACTGAACACTCTCTATTACTAGTCTTTCTTTTCTTGACTGTTTTCCATATTAAACTAAATCTTCTAAGAGCTGATTTTCCTTTCTACTTTCTCAGCTTTGACAATTATGCTGGCATGAATTCATTTAAGATGCTTAAATAAGGGCCTATGATGTACCAGTTCTGTTAAAGACGACAGTTGACTAAATTCCCATCCTCTAAGAGTATACTTTCTGGTACGGGATGTGGACACAAGAATTGGCAATTATTTACAGGAAGTGCTTTGTGAGGCTGCCACAGCAGTATAAAAGGACAACATGTCACCCACAGCTGAAGGATACAGGGGATAGGCAAAAATTAGGACAAAAAAAAAATCTTCCTGGCAGAGCAGTAGGATGCAAGCAGGTGTTAAGAGAACAGGGCTGTAAGGGGAACCTATGTGTGGTCTTGCATGGCTGGTGCAGAGGGTAATGAAGATGAGTTTGGGGTCTCAATAGCTCCTGGGCAGGAGAGGGCCAAGGTGTAACAGGAGCTCAAAAACAGATATGGGGATTGCAGTGAGAGAGAGGTACAGTCAGTGAGGAACTGCTTATCAGAGAACTGGGGGTGGTGTGGGGGGTGGAAGTAGGAGAGATACTGAAGTAGACTCTCCCCTCTCCACAGGTTCACATGTCCTGTTAGTACCACAGCTGGTCTTGAGACAAAATAAAAATGGAGTATGGTGAGAGTTACTGGATTATTCATCAGGAAGAATTTGCCAAAGGACTTGCTTAGATTGACCACTGAGAAACAGCTGAATAAATACATACAGATCCTTAAATGTTCACTCTTCTGGAATAATTTATTCTTAAAATTCTATTTAGAGTATTAATACCTTGTATGTAGATTTTAAAAATCAAGAGAGGGAAAAAGTCCTACCTAAATCCTCACATTTAGCCTGTTTAGAAAGTCATGAATTCCTTCTCAACTCATTTTAAAAAACAAACTCCCAAGAGCTCAATCTCTGGTTATCTCAAGGGAATTTCTGAAAAAACAAATGTTCCTCTGCTTCCAAGTTTCATACTTTCCTGGAATCCTTTCTCATTTTTGGCCTATTTCATACATTTTCTGTTTGGGTCATGTCCTTATGCCAAAAGTTTTTGCTCCAAAGAATGTTGTATAAGAGGCTCAGCACAGGTCTAGTTCCAACTTACCTCAACATACAGGGGAGGAAGAGATGAGAAAGCTCAAGGTCAGATGTCAGGCGGGATCACAGAAAATGAGGCCCTTAAAAATGCCTACTTCCTCATATTTATATCGAAAAAGATGGGTAATCAAAAAAAAAATCCCTGAATCAGATAATGAAATTATATGAATTCTACTTCATTGATAACAAGTAGGTAACGAAAATAAGTTCAAGTTCTAACTTTGATAACTTAATGTCATATATCTACACAGCAAAGAGGTACAAGAAGCTAAGACTTAGACAATTAGTTTTAGGAAGTGAATGGAGTTCCTTTTATTTATAATCACTAGCTAATAATCCTTTGGAAAGGACAATAAAACCAGACAAAAATGACAGAATGGAGCTACAGAGACCAATGGAGTAGGTCACTATTTATATTATCTAACTTGTATTTTTGAAAGATGGTCAGGGTTAAGTGTCAAACACCACTATGGAATTCCTCTTACTTACAGCCTCTTTCTCTCTGTCCATGATAGTTTCCAGCTCCTCAAAATGTCGAAGTTTAATCTCTAGTTTCTTCATTTGCGTTTCAACCAGGAGAGCTACAAGGGACTTGATCTTTCTCTCTTCTACAGCAGCCAGATGCTAAGGGGAAAAGATCAAATTATTTAGGTAAGTACTTGTTTAAAAAACATTAAAAAATGCTAAAGTTGCAATTCAAAGTGGGAATTGTGTTTTGTTTTTGTGCAGTGCTAAGCATGGAACCTAGGGCTTTATGTATGCTAGGCAAGTGCTCTACCACTGAGCTATATCCCCAGCCCCCTCAAAGTGGGAATTCTGTAACCAGAGCATGCTTTACATGCCCAATTTGTATGTCTCTTTCAAACACTTATTTCAATGTAAAAAACAATTCTTGAATTCCTGGTCCTTACAGCTAACTCAACCCTTTTTTTAAAGGAGTAAAGGAAATCTCTCTTATGGTAAACTCCTCTCATCAAAGAGCCTATAAAGGAGGAGAGGTTAAGCTAGGACTCCGATAGGCCAAACAGGAGGACACATTCCACTCCCTCACCCCCTCCCCTCACAATCCTCTCTTCCCTAAGGCAGGCAGTTGTCTCCTCAGCACCCAGCTCCCAGATGCAAAGCTGCTCTCTTCTCAGTGGTGAGCAGACTGTGTGTGGAGAGGAAGGACAGAACAGTATTGCACAGAGCATGAGAATGGCATCCAGAGCCGGGAAAGCAAACACAGAGGCAGACAGGAAGTTACTCTGGTAGACTGCCACCTGCTGCCTCCAGCCTGATGGTGAGTCCTACTCATGCTTCTTGCCAGTTAAACAGTACAAAGAAGAATGCACATTACCTATACTTGGCGAGGACTCTGATACCTGCAAGGATCAATCCTACCTTCTACAAATGCCACCTGGAGCTTCCCAACACTAACTCCCAACACCACTTTGCATTTTCCCTTTCATAATATCTGCTGAATTATTGTGCTTATCATGCTTCTATAAGAGGTTTTTTTTTTTTTTTAAATATTTTGTTTAGTTGTAGATGAACACAATATCTTTATTTATTTTATGTAGTGTTGAGGATCGAACCCAGTGCCTCATGTATGCGAGGCAAGCGCTCAACCGCTGAGCCATAGCCCCAGCCCCTACACGAGGTTTTAAGAAATGGCACGGATAGGCTTACTGATCTCTTTCCTACAGAATCTAGTAGCTAACATGCTGGAGTTAACAGTTTTTGGGGAGCTAAACTGACATATAACACATAATGGAAGACTTGTTTTTTATTCTTCTACAGTTGAAAAACAGAAATGTAATTTTATGTTCAAGCTATGGGGATCCATTTGCAAGAAGATTCAGAAATGTAAGCAAAATGTGATGAGGATTTGTAACTTTATAATCATGTTTACTTTTTTGAACTATCAAGAAGTATGCCCATCACTCAGTCTAAATAAATATTACAGAACTCTAAGCTTGTTATCATTGTATATTGTTATAATTTATATTTTAATAAGTTTATGCATGATATAAAATTGAAAAGTTACAAAGAAGTGACAAAAATGTCTTCCTCAGGGGTTCAGGAAGCTAAGGCAGGATTACAAGTTCAAAGCCAGTTTCAGCAACTTAGTGAAGCCTTAAGTAACTTTTAAGACTATGTCTCAAGGGCTGGGGTTATGGCTCAGCGGTTGAGCGCTTGCCTCACATACATGAGGCACTGGGTTCGATCCTCAGCACCACATAAAATAAATAAAGATATAAAAAAATAATAGCACATCATTTAAAAAAAAAAAAAAGACTATGTCTCAAAATAAAAAATAAAAAAAAGGCTGGTGAAATGGCTCAGTGCCCTGGGGTTCAATCCCCTGGTTTAAGAAATCACCAATAACTACTGAAGGGAAGTAATGTTTTTAATTTCTAGGTCTATTTTTATGAGAATATGACTCCTTGAATCCTGCTGGTTTGTAAAGAAAATATAGTGTGTGTATACACACACACACACACACACAATGAAGTTTTATTTAGCTATAACAAAGAACGGAATTACGTCATCTGCTGGTAAGTGGATGAACTGGAGAATATCATGCTGAGTGAAATAAGCCAAACTCAAAAAGTCAAAGGCCATTATGTTTTCTCTCACATGTGGAAGTTAGAGAGGAAAAAAAAAAAAGGAAAGAAAGAAAAAAAAAAAGGTAGGGGGATCTCATGAAAATAGAACGGAGAGACCAGTAGAAGAACAGAGGGTGGGAGTGTAGGGAAAGGGTAGGTAGTATACTGTTACACTGTGCATGTATAAATATATAAAACAAATCCCACAGTTATGTATAATCATAAAGCACCAATAAAAAAGAAGAAAAAAAGTAAGTTACCAAAAGAAGAGGAAAAAAGAAATCTGTTCTAATTTCACGAGATTTATTCAGGAATTTGGGGACATCCTTACGCATTATTATTATTTATTTATTTTTTTGGTACTGGGGATTGAACTCAGGGGCACTCAACCACTGAGCCACATCCTCAGCCCTATTTTGTGTTTCATGTAGAGACAGGGTCTCACTGAGTTGTCTAGCATCTCATCATTGCTGAGGCTGGATTTGAACTCGTGATTCTCTTCTCAAAGTGCTGGGATTATAGGCATGTGCCATCGCACTCTGTGTTATTAAATAAATGCTAAAATATGTCTTCACAAAACTTCAGAGTACATGTTTTCAAAATGAAAGGGGCACCAAAAGACAAAAATAAACAAATAAAATGGAAAAAGACTCACAGCAAGGAACATCATTGGAAATTTAAGAACACAAGACAAAGAGACAAAATCCTAAAATATCCAAAGACACAAACAAGCAACAAAACAAAAAGAAAAACCCCAACAGGTCAGAAAAATATTTTGAACAGATCAAATTTCTTTTTTTAACTTTTTTTTTTAGTTGTAGATGGACATGATATCTTTATTTTATTTATTGTTATGTGGTACTGAGGATTGAACCCAGTGCCTCACGCATGCGAGGCAGGCGCTCTACCACTGAGCCACAATCCCAGCCCCAGATCAGATTTCTTAAAAGCAAATTCAGATTTCTGAGGAATATGGAAAAATACCTTCCCAATTCTGAGAGAAAATGAATTTCAAACTAGAATTTCATGTATAAGAACTTAAATCAATAAATGAGTGTACAGAACCAAAACATTTCTGAAATGAAGAACTCAAAAAGTTGACTTCTTGCATATGCTATTAAAGGATATGTTCTAGCTAATATAGCATAATACTGGGAAAACTAGACCATGACATCTGGAAGTCAAAGACCCAACCTAAGGAAGGCATAGCAACAGTCCACAAGCAAATAGAAACAGATAAAATAAGACTGACAAGATACTGATAAAGAAGGTTGGATGATAGGTATCAGATTCATCATACTATTTTGTCTACTTCTACACACAAACACACACACACACACACACTCACCACCAGCATTTTTGTAATAAAGTTTAAAGTTAGGTTGGGATGGGTTAGCAAAATAATTAGTTTGGCGCATTACCTTTGTGTGTGTGTGTGTGTGTGTGTGTGTGTGTGTGTGTGGTGCTGCGGATTGAACCCATGGCCTTGTGCATGAGAGGCAAGCACTCTACCAACTGAGCTACATGTATCCCCAGCCCAGCTTATTAGCTTTTATCATACACAAAAATTAACTCAGTGGATCATAGATCTCAATCTAAGAGCTTATAGTATAAAAAATTCTTATACCTAAAAACAAATAAATCAAATGGTCTGAGATTAAATGAAAGATTTATTAGATATAATATCAAAAGCACAAGTGATAAAGTATTAAGTTGGAATTCATCAAAATTAAAAACAATCTTAATGGGGATGGGGAAATAGTTTAGTGGTAGAGAATGTGGGATTTTTTTTTGGTGCTGGGGATTGAACTCAGGGGTACTTGACTACTGAGGCACACCCCCAATCCAATTTTGTGTTTTATTTAGAGACAGGGTCTCACTGAGTTGCTTAGCACCTTGCCGTTGCTGAGGCTGGCTTTGAACTCACAATTCTCCTGTCTCAGCCTCCCAAAGTGCTAGGATTACAGGAGTGTGCCACCATACCCGGCTGGATGTGTTTTATTTTAAAAAGATTTAAAAGAAGTAACTGTTAACCTTTTATTCTCTATCCACTAAAATACCCTTCAAAACCAAGGTGAGCTGAGTTATAGTGGCACTTGCTTGTAACTGCAGCTACGCAGAAGGCCAAGTTTAACGCCAGCCTAGGTAACTTAGCAAGACGCTGTTGCAAAATATAAAATCATAAATAACAAGGGCTGGGAATGTAGCTCAGTAGTAGAGCACTCCTGGGTTCAACCACTAGTACCAAGGGGAAAAAAAGGATATCTAATAAGATCACAGAAGAAAAACAGCACTTAAATAATGGCGAAGGCTGAGGATATAGTTTGGTGGAAGAGTGTACACTTAGCATGTGCTAAACCCCATGTATAATCCTCAACACAAGGAAAACAAAGAACTGGGTTAATAAAAGATAAGACATTATCAATGAGGAAACTGAAAGAAATGGGCAAAAAGTACATAGAACTGCTCTGAGTTATTTCTGTAAGTCTCACAAATCTATTTATTTCTAAGTAAAAATTAGAAGCTGGGCATGGTGGTAGAACCTGTAATCCCAGCAACTTGGGAGGCTGAGGCAGGAGGTTTGAGGTTAGCCTGGACAACTTGAGACCCTGTCTTAAACAAAACAAACAAACCTCCCCCACCCCCAAAACAAAACCCAAAGAAAATAAAAAGCAGACCAGAGTCTGTCCTAGGCCCTACAATTTTCATGCAATAGAAAAGGGATTAAAATCCTAGTTTGAAGACTCTGAAACATGATATACAAAGTAGAAGAGATTTAGTAACTGGTTATCTAAAATTAGTTATTTTACTAATTCATGCATTAAGGGGAGTTTAATTTTGTTGAGCAGTTAAATAGGACAAGCTTTAAGTATGTTTTAAAAAGTTCTTTGTTTTGTTTGTATTCATCTTGTCTTTCTTCATGCTGAGTTTCCGGTCATCCCAGCCCTCCTTAAGCAGCACAGCAGGCAAAAGCCAGAGTGCAGAGGACAGAACACTTAATGTGTGTACAGTCAGGTCTAGAAGGTCCCTTGTCTCTTCATCTATGAAACTGGGAAACAACTGTACCTGCACTAGGTGTGTTGTCAGGATACAATGTTCCCAGCACAGTGCCTGGAACATACTAGGTGCCCAATACTTTTAAATTGTAGCCTTAGTTTTATGGGCCTACTTTGCTGGCCTACTCTGCTAGCACTAACATGTTGGGAACCTCCAACATGTCACCATCACTTCCTCCAATGGCTTCATTGCTTCTTGTCTCCTAAAGCCTCCCCAACATTTACTATGTTATCTACTTATCTGATTTCCAGTCCCCACAGTCAAGGAGTCTTAGGGAAGACCCACATTTATGCCTGCTTGGCAATTTTAGAGAGGAAGGAGAAAATGATGTAGTGAGTGGAAACAACAGGAAGAAGAGTCATTCTACTGCAGAAGCCTAGAATTACTTGTGTCAAGAACTGGGGAACTGAACTCAAGTTCCTTTGAGAAACTGAAAACAGAACTGGGCAGTAAGAAAAGTGACACACTAAGAGTCAGAGAGGAGTTAACAATATTGTCTAGTAGGTTCTTTTTTGCTGTTCTTTAATTTTTGGTTCATAAAAATTAGAAACTTCAATCACAATTGGTATATTAGAGATGATGAAGGGGAGAAGATGAATATTTATTATCTAGCTGTTGGGTTTCAATTATAAAATGTTAAAAAATATTTTAATTGGCCTGGAGAATTTTACCAGATGATGCTACTGCATGGATTGGAATCATGAGACTCCAACCCTGGAGGTCTGGGTTTTGGTCTTGATTCTGCCAGTTACTGGGCCTGTGATTTTAGGGTAGCTGTTAACTTCTTTGGGTCTGTTCTTGTGTGGGTTTTTTTGGTTGTTTGTTTGCACAGTGCTGGAGATTGAACCAAGGCCTTGCACATGGTAGGCAAGTGCTGTACCACTGAACTATACTCCCAGCTTCTGCATCTGTTCTTATACCTAAGAACTGAAGGAGTTTAATAAACTGTAGACTCACATTGCTATGTTATTCATGGAGCATCTGTTGTGAAGGCTTAAAGTAGTTTTTCAGGCAGTAGTCCACTTATAACTTGTATGAAAGTCAAATGTGCAAAAGTAGAATAAATTTGTGTTATAAGTCTGTGTATGGGAGAAAGAAAGTGTTTCATTCCTTAAAAACTTAAAATAGCACATAATACTGAATTAAATTTCACCTAATAGATCCATTCCCCAAGGTTACATAGCCAGCATTTTGTGTGTGTGTGTGTGTCTGTAAAGATTCAGGGTTAACAGGCTGACTATAAGCTCCTAAGACACAGGGGCCCATCCATACTATTTTGGAAACCAAAGTAAACCCAGTTTTTAGTTTTTAGTGCAGTGTCTAGCACATAAGAAACACCTAAATATTATTTTATTATTATTTTTTGGTACTGGGTATTAAACTCAGGGCACTCGACCACTGAGCCACATCCCCAGCCCTATTTTGTATTTTATTTAGAGACAGGGTCTCACTGAGTTGTTTAGTACCTCGCTGCTGCTGAGGCTGGCTTTGAACTTACAATTCTCCTGTCTCAACCTCCCAAGTCACTGGAATTACAGGTATGTGCCACCACACCTAGCTTAAATATTATCTTAACGAGCCAATGTATAACATGTTCCAGCTTACGGAATGCTTTTTTTAACACATTAATTCCTGTAGCCCGGTGTAGTGGTGCATGCCTGTAATCCCAGCAGTTTGAGAGGCTGAGACAGGAGAATCACAAGTTCAAAGCCAGCCTCAGCAAAAGTGAGGCACTAAGCAATTCAGTAAGACCCTGTCTCTACATAAAAATTAGGGATGGGGATGTGGCTCAGTGGTCGAGTAACCCTGAGTTCAATCCTCGGTACCAAAAAAAAAAAGGAAAGAAACAATTAGTAAGGACTAGAGACAATTAGTAAATTGCAGAACTGGCACAAAAATTTTAAACCCTAAAGCCAAAGGCCTTTTAGTTATTGTTGTCCAATGCCTATTTAGAACAGATGATACTTCAATGGATATTTTCCTATAGAATTCTTAGCAGGGACATTTTGGTATATTAAAGATGGCCACACATTCACTGGCCTTTGTTCCATCAAAAGGCAGGGTCTGGGGAGGCTATCTATGTGCTTTTACAATAGAAAATAGTGGAGCCTAAGAACTTTCATGTTCTGTCTCTGGGAAGGTTCTCTCTAAAGTATCAAGCTGCCATTAAAGTAGTATTCACATCTCACTGCAGAGACCTGAGACCACATCAAGAAGGAAAGGGACCCAGCTATGTCTGCTAAAGATTAGGACTCCAATGAAATTGCTTTCTTGGACCTTCTAGATGAACCCACTAGTGAGGAAAACACCACCACTAAGTGACTCAACTGGCACCACATGAAGAACTGTCTAGCAGGCTGTGTTCAAATTTCATAAAATCATGAGATTTAATAAAATAGTTGTTTTATAAACCACTAAGTTTTGTTATTGGAAAAGGATCTGTTATCTGAAAATGGGGGTGTTACTTTAATAAAATCCAAAAATGTACCTTTGGCTATGGGATAACAGTGGGCATGAGCTGGAAAAACCTCAAGAACTGTTAAGAGCTTAGAAGACAGAAGGGGTAATACTATTGGAGAGTGAAGAAAAGGAGACACTCATGATAGAGTAGCACAAAGTTTAGAAACACTATCCTTTCTAGTGATGTGGACAACAGAGTAATTAACAAACTCATGGATATGCCAAGACAGAATGAAAACAATTGTTCCCTATTTTAAAAATTTTTTCAGTTTAGATGGACCCAACACTTTGTACTTATTTACTTTTATGTGGTGCTGAGGATTGAACCCAGTGCCTCATACATGCAAGGCAAGCGCTCTACAACTGAGCCACAACCACAGCCCCTATTGTTTCCTATTTTATTGTAAGCAATTAAAAGAGAAAGAAATGAATGAAGGAAATACCCCATTTCCAGGAAGGATTTAGAGGATATACGAAGGAGCAGGGTTTGACAAAAACTCTCTCACAGATACTTCTTCTAGTAGGAGTCTGAAACTAAGAACTGGCTATGGGACAAAAGATCGAATACAAAGTACTACTAGTAAATCATGAGCTCTGGGTAACAGCACAAGGTGCTGCAGCAGCACCTTTTAAATATTACACATAAATAGAACTTCTAGGAATCTAATGGGCATTCCTCTTAGACTGTAATAGACAGGAAGGTCTCTAAGCATCTTTAAGAACAATGCCTTCTATATTCTTTCCTAGAACTTCTTAGAGTTGAAGTTTGTGTTTTTCATCAAATTTGGATAGTTTCCACTCAGCCAATAGTTCTTTTTTTATTGTCCACTTTCTCTTTACTCCTAGAACTGGCATCCCATATACGTTGAAACACTTGTCCCATAATTTCCAGCCAAAGCTCTCATCACTTCTCAAGAATAACTGCCCCTGCTGGTCGTGGTGGCACACACCTATAATCCCAGTGGCTCAGGAGGCTGAGGCAGAAGGATCACAAGTTCAAAGCTAACCTTAGCAATTTAACAAGGCTCTAAGCAAATCAGCAAGACCCTGTCCCTAAATAAAATATAAAAAAGGGCTGCGGATGTGGCTCAGCAGTTAAGCGCCAATGGGTTAAATACCTGGTACCAAAAAAAAAAAAAGGCCCCTTCTTCTGTGGTCTACTTCATTGGTATCATAGTCCTGGCATGTTTCTGGTAATTTTCCCAAGATATAAACTTTATTTCTGGGTCACCTCTAAGCTTCTTTGCATCACCATTACTGGAGTCAGGAGGCTCCTAAATCCTTTAAACTAGACAGGAAAGGATTAAAAAATAAAGGAAATATAGGTGAGGCTTTTTTTTTTTCTGATGGAGAATACATTTTAAACATAGAAATCCTGAAGTTTTAAAAAAAGTCACTCGGTAGCACACCCAGGCCTTTTTTGGGGGGGCAAGGGCTGGTGCAGGGGACGGAACTCAGGCCCTTGCACATGTGTGGCAAGTGCTGTGCTACTGAGCTACATTCCCAGCCCCTTTTAAAAACTTTATTTTGAAGCCAGGTGCAATAGTGGGACACACCTGTAAATCCAGTGACTTGGAAGGCTGTGGCAGGAGGATTACAAGTTTGAGGCCAGCCTCATCAACTTAGCAAGACCACATCTCAAAATACAAAATAATATGGGAGAAATAGCCCTAGGAAATGACTAATAAGAAGAAAATAATAACTTGGGTGGAAAAGGGTTAAGGAGAACTTTATAACCTAAGAATATAAGTAGTTTTTATGTATGGATGAAAATGAACAGGGTTATCTGTAGGCAAAACAAACAGGTCAATTTTTCCTATTGTCTCCTCTCTAGAATGTTATCAAGTAAAGCTATGATCTCAACACTCAATAAATTTACTGTCAATCAATTTTAACCAATATTTCCCTATTAAAGCCTTGGGACTCAAATGCACAGTGATGATTTTCCTATCTCAAGAAGAAATTTCAGATGTAAAGGAGCAAATTATGATGTATTTATGATGTATTAAGAAAGTGTCTTTGTATAACCCAGAGCTAACACCTACTTACTGTGAACACAAACCTACTTTCACCATTTTAGGGATGTAAACATGGAGTGGTTTGTGAATAAATCTGAAGAAAATGTATGTGATTTTAAGGAAATTTGGTCTCCTGCTTTTTTAGAAGAACTGAACCTATTGCTGTTGGAAAAAACAAAGAGAGAAAGAGAAAATGTTCTAGTTTTTGGAACTTTTAGTTTATCCCAGCAATAGTTCTGGGCCCTGCCTTTCTTCTAAGTTTAAACACTTGTATGGAAGAGACCTAGCTAATGGTGCTCCTGCTTACAATCACATACCTTTACCTCAGGTGGCACAATTCAGAGCTTATCAGCAGATGCAACGCAAAAATATACGTACTCTTGAAGAGTATCTCCTATAGTAAGGATGGGGAGAAACCAGAAAGCATGCCACGTCATCTGTTCAGGAGCTCGATCTAGAGACTAATTACTACTTCATGTCATAGGGTGACAAACTCTTAATAATAATAAGGCTGTTTATAGACACAGGACAAAAAAAGAGAGTAACTGAAACTTAGATTGGCTAGATAAGTTATACTAATTACAGTAATTTAAGTGAATTCCTTACCCTCTGATTACCATGTAGTGCAAAAATGATTATGTGCTGTGAAATATATCAGATGCAGCTGTAAGTGGTACAGAATAGTTCACGTGTGCCAAACTATATAGCATAAGCATGTATATTACTTTCACTAACCAGAGGGAAACATAATAAAAACGAAAATATAGCCAAGTGTGGTAGCACACACCTATAATCTCAGCAACTCAGGAGGCTGAGGCCCTAAGCAACTTAGCAAGACCTTGTCTCAAAATAAAAAATAAAAAGGATTGATTTAATTTAATAAAAAGGACTGATTTAATGATTTCTGTTTGGATAGCCAGGCATAGTGGTGTACACTTTTAATCCCAGTGGCTCGGGAGGCTGAGGCAGGAAAATCATGAGTTCAAAGCCAGCCTCGGCAAAAGCAATGTGCTAAAAGCAACTCAGCGAGAACCTTTCTCTAAATAAAATACAAAATAGGGCTGGGGATGTGGCTCAGTGATTGAGTGCCCCTGAGTTCAATCCATGGTACCCGCCCCCATCCACCTCCCCGAAAAATAAAGGCTGGGATGTGGCTTAGTTCGATCCCTGGTACCAGAAAAAAACTAAAAAGAACAAAAATATAACCTCCTAGTTATTTGAAGTAAGAGCAGTTGATGATGAGTGAAAATTAATCTGAGGGGAAAAAAACCATTCTGTAGATATTTTTCAGAATCGTGAAGGGCTGGGGCAAATGATCCGAAAAAGTGGTTTCCATGCAGTAAAAAAGCCAAACAGTTGTAAGATGGTCAGTAGCACCTAACAGATGCATTTATGTGCCGAAAGCGGTGATATCTCTGAGAAAAACATCACAAGGTATTCGTGAAACTTTTAAAAGTAGCCTATCAGTTTAATTCCTTCTCAGGCAACATATTGTAAAGCCACAGCACAGTGATATAAAGTGGGGAAATAACAGGAAAGAGTCAAAGAAACATACTCTTATCTCACTAGAGATAAAATGTGGATTCTGTTTAGCAGAATAGCAAGAAAATAATATGGGAGGGACAGGTGAGAAAAGAGGCTTAAAAACTAAAAAGGGTTCTGATCACAAAGAAATTCTGAACCCCTAGAAATTTTAAACAGATGGAGAGGGAAGTTATTAAAGTAGTATAGTTCTGGGTATTTCCTTTAAGCCTGAACACCCAGATGGAAGGAACCCAGAGCACTTTGTCAGTGGTACTCCAGCTTACAGTCACATGGCCCTCTTTTCAGTGGGGCAAGTCACAGCAATGTAAAAACAGACATGTTCCATGCAAGGTGCAGTGGTGCATGCCTGTAATCCCAGTGACTTGTGAGGTTGAGACAGGAAGATTCCAAGTTTGAGGTTAGCCTCAGCAACTTAGCAAAGTTGCTAAGCCAGTTAGCAAGACCCTTTCTCAAAATTAAAAAAGGGTTAGGGATGTGGCTCAGTGGTAAGCAAGGATGGGGACAAGTCAGAAAGCATGCCACTTTGTCTGTTCAGGAGCTAGCTCCAGAGCCTCTAATACCCTATAACAGTAAAGCAGGTTACTGAAGAAAATAATACCTAAATATTAATTCATATTTTAAGATTTTCCTTTTTAATGATTCCCATTTGTACTACAGGATTCCATTTATGTGAAGTTAAAAAAAGAAAAAAAGAAAAAAAAAAGAAAAAAGAAAGAAACTAATCCATGATGTTAGCAAAGAGGTTAGTAATGGGGGGGGGCATACACAGTAATTTTAAGAAAATATGAGTAAGCTTCTGGAAGATGATAAGGTCATGTTTCTTGAAGTGGGTGGTGCTTACATATATGGGCTCAATTTGTGGAAAAAGTCACTGGGCTAGAGGCATATCGGCCTACTTATTTAAGTTATACTTACATAAAATTAAAAAAAAAAATTTCTGTTATTGCAGAATAGAGAATGAGATGGTAGAAGTAGCCAAAAAATTACAAAAGACTAGGCATGGTGATGTGTGCCTATAATCCCAGTAACTCGGGAGGCTGAGGCAACATGTTCACAAGTTTGAGACCAGCCTGGACAACTTGGCAAAACACTGTCCCAAAACAAAGTAAAAAATTAAAAGTGCTGGAGATGTAGATCAGTGGTGGAGCAGAATGTCCCTAGGTTCAATCCCTAGTACCAGGGTTAAAACGAAAACAGGAGGGCCAGGAAGAATTTGGTAGCTGACCTGACAGGGAATAGTAACTAATCAGAGCAATCAAAGATCACCTAAAGTTGCAGGACTAAAGATGGAGAAAGGAAAAAGTCTTTGAAGCATCTAGCCATGTTAGCATCTAGCATCTAACATCTCATTTTTAAAATTAAAGAATATGCCCAAGACAATCCTTAAAGTTTCTAAGAACCCTGGTAACAGCATTAACAATAAGAATTCAGCTCAGAGATAAGCTGACCAAATAGCACAACCTGGGAAAAGACAAAGAGACATAAAAAGATGTTTCCAAAGAAGGGGCAAAACCAGAAAAACATGAAACACAAACTGGTACCTATATTAGCATTCAATTAAGCATGAGTATACCTCAAAACTCCCTAGAGGTAGGTGTGTTGGTGGTGGTAGAAGAGAGTGAATGCGTAAAGTTGAGCTAAAAAAATCATACATACCAGAAGATACCTTTGGAAGACATTGGGAACTATAAATATCTGGGATATTCAAGCTACTGTAATAGTAACTATCAGCTGGTATTCCGCTGGGTTGACTGAACTTTACTGTGGCCTGTAAATACCCCTTCTCCCAAGATCATCTGGACATAGGCCACATGGGTGGGCACTCAAAACGGTGGTCTTGTGTTTGGAATTGGTTCATCTATGGGTCTCTTATGAATCATACTCAGATAAGTTCATAGTAGGTGAATATTTGAGGAAATTAAAAAACATGAAAGAATATCTTTACCAAAGAACAGCTCAAGATAAAAAATGATTAGAAAAGTACTTATAATCACTGCTTTTTGAATGTGGTAACCTATAATGGAAGGAAACTACTTCTGAGGTAGATTGTAGAATGAGTGAAAAGATTTTTTAAAACTTCATATATTCATGTTTAGAATACTTTAAAATGCCAAATTAACACCAAGTGGGGAAAAGTAACATTTTCTTGTCTTCTTAAATATGCTGTGCAGCCGATACTTGGTTATAAATAGAAAAAACCACCCCCAGAAAAGCTGGCAAATTCAAGAAGAAAAAGAGCTATTTTCAGTTCCTTCTCTCCTTTCCGTATGTAATAAGAGTTACGTATTTATATAAGGAAACAAGATTTTTGTCTTAAAAATAATAAATATTTCAATCTGATAGAGATTATTTGAACAATGGTCCAAGACAAGTTCTCTGACACATTAAACACAAAAAGACAATCAGTCCCTAAAGGGGACTTCAATATCTGCCTTCAATCTCTGCAGTCTTCACAAGGCTAAATGGCACAATGAATGGAATGAAAAAAGTCACCCTTTGGGACCGGATCTCCCTTTACTTCCATCCTCCTCCTGCCTGTGGATTTCTTAACCTAAAAATGCCATTCAAGCAAATAGTCATCTCCTATTGGGAGCAAGGCTCTTTATACTAAATGTTCCCAATTAACTCAAAACAATATGGCCATTCATGGTGTAAGAGAGCAGCGCAGAAGGGCTGCGGGGCTGACCTTGGCTTTGGTAGCAGCTGAGGCAAGAGCAGCTGCTGCTGCTGTGGCAACATTTCCTTCAGAAATTTCATGTTCCACTTTCTTCTTCCCAGTATCACTTTCTCTTTCTTTACATGTATCAGTGAGTTCCTTGTTCTCTTCAGTCTCCTTTTCTTCTGAAAATACCAGAAAGGTTTATGACCAGTGTACATAGTTTCCATAACTCATGTTATCTTTCACCTCTGCCATATGACAAATGCCTTTTTCTTTCTTTCTTTCTTTTTTTTTAGAATTTTGTTGAATCACTCCAAGCGTTTAGGTCTGTCACTATTTGAGATATACTTTCTAAATGTCTTCTTGTTATTTCTCTAAGTTCTGTGTGTAGTTCCCTTGATATAAAGAAAAATTCAGGAGAACTTAACCTAAGACCCACATATTTGTTCATTAGTAAGCAGAATACTCTGGGATCCCCTAGGGTCTGAAGGAAATCAGACACTGAGAATAGAGTATTTCCACAAGCCTTGAGGAAAGCACAGAGGGTCATATCAACCAATGACACTGACAATAAAATGGCAGGTGTGGGAGGTGTGCTTCGATGGTGTTAAATAACCTGTTCATCTTTTATACCACTGAAAATGAAGAGGCAAAATAGAACTATCAGAATCAGCACTGGTACCTAGCTGTGAATGAAATTCAAATGCAAATTTATTATTACATTAAAATACAAACCCAAAATAAATGAAGAAATATTTCTATCTGAATTTTTTCATGCATTTTTACAATTTTACATAATAATAAAAATCTAAGGAGCTTTGCAAATTACCTGACTTGATATCCTCACTAACTTCACTATCCTGTTCCTTCTCACTATTTTTTTCATTTTCTCCATCTTGTGCTTTTTCACCTTCATCTGTTTCACTTTCTACTTTGTTTTCTGCCTGAAAGAGGTACAAAAACAAGAGAATAAAAAGTTAGTAAAAAATAGTAGAAGAAGAAATGCTACCAGGAGAAAAAGTTGACAAAGTTCTTAAATCTAACCATTTGCTGGTGGATTCAGGGACACCCACAACAGAGCACCAAGGTTCATGTATTGAGAACTGAATGCTGTTATTCCTTGGATCAAATTTGGTATTATTTCCTGATTTTGAAATTCCTATGACTCTAGATAAATTATATGACATTATCTATAAAATAGAGACACAATTAATTATTAATATGATGAAGCTGATTTAAGAATTAAATGAAATCAAGCCTGATGTACTGGCACAAGCCCATAATCCCAAATACTCAGGAGACTAGGATAAGAATTGTAAATTCGAGTCCAGCCTGGGCAATTTAGCAACACCTTGTCTCAGAAAAAAAGTAAAAAAGTAAAAAAATAAATTCAGGGGAGAAAAAAGAATAGGAAACAAAACAACAAAAGCAAGAAAATACAAAGCATGAGAATGGTAAGAATTATAATCCATTTTATTATTATCCTCATATTCTCTTTATCTATCTACAATTTAAGAATATCACACGTAATCAAGACTTAAATCCCTGCCTGTACATACTCAAATGGTGACGGACTATCCATTATATGCTGTAACAGTCTGAGAAATATGAACACCCAAACCTAGTCCTTGAATAGGGAACAGGCCAATAACACACTGAGTACTTTGTTGCCACCTACACACTGATTCTATTCTCTCCCCCAACCCTAGCAGTTGTTATAGTTTTATCTGCTTGTTAAAAACTACCTCAACTGTAATCCCAGCGGCTTGGGAGGCTGAGGCAGAAGGATTGCGAGTTCAAAGCTAGCCTCAGAAAAAGCGAGGTGCTAAACAGCTCAGTGAGACCCTGTCTCTAAATAAAATACAAAAAAGGGTTGGGGAATGTGACTCACTGGTTGAGTGCCCCTGAGTTCAATCCCCAGTAAACCCCCTTCCCCTCAAAAAAAACTACTACCTCAAGGGCCTGGGATGGTGGCTCAGTGGTAGAGTGCTTGCCTAGCAGGTGTGAGGCACTGGGTTCGATTCTCAGCACCGCATATTAGTAAATTAATTAAATAAAGGTCCATCAGCAACTAAAAGAATATTAAAAAACAAAAAAACTAACTACCTCAAATGTCAGCTTCTCACTAACCTTTTATGAATATTCTGCTCCAGTTAACTGTCTTAGAAAAGCATGTTTATCTGTCATTCTCTTCTGGAAAAAGTGTATGGCATTAACATTAACTTCTGTATTCATATTTCTAAACTGTGTCTGAAAGGGCTACAAAAGAAGATAGGGTATGGATAAATCTTCAGCAAATAAGTGGAAAATTCTTGTCATGTGTGTTGGGAGAACTATACCTTAAACTACAAATCCAAGCAGCTGACAGAACTATTCATAGTTCCCTGAAATGGATTTGAACAAATACAAAAAACTTGAAACCATTATGCTCAAAAGGCATGCTCTCTCTGGATTTTCTACTGTGAGACAATTCAAATAGACCTTACCTTTTCAGGCTGCTGAACTTCAGGGTCTGTTTCCATTTTTTCTTCTTCAGCTCCTTCTACAAATAAAAAAACAAGAAAAATATGGACAAAGGTAAAAATCTTAAGTCAAAAAAATTTATTTAGCAGACATTTAATAGATTTTTAATCACGTACTAGAGAAACACTGATGAGCCCAATATTCACCAAACTCCAAGAGCATCACATTCTGGCTGGAAAAGATACAAACCAACAAGTCTACCACAGTGCACAAGAGGAACTATGAGATGTGGTGGGAAGCAGAGGAGTGCATGATTACCTGTCACAGAACGATGACAACTACATGAGCACTTTCTAAGCAGAAATGTCACTGGGGCAGTGATAGTATGTACATACAGAAGGGCACTTGAGGGAGAAAAAAGACAGGTACAGAGGAAATACAAACCACAAAAAAGAAAAATTAGAGATGATGTTGGTGTGGCTTGCATTGTATTGGGTGGCGGGGGCGGGGGTACCAGGGATGGAATCCAGGGATGTTTAACCACTTATCAACACCCCCCATCCTTTTTGTATTTTATTTAGAAGCAGGGTCTTGCTGAGTTGCTTAGGGCCTCACTAAGTTGCTGAGGCTGGCTTTGAACTTGTGATCCTCCTGCGTCAGTATCCTGAGCCACTGGGATTACAGGTGTGTGCCTAAAGGGGGGTCTTATCCTGTTCACAAGAACATTTTTTTGCTACTGGGTACTAAATCCAAAAGTGCTTAACCACTGAGCCAAATCCCTAGACCATTTAATTTTTTCAGACAGTCTTGCTAAGTTGCTGAGGCTGGCCTCAAACTTGGTATCCTCCTGCTTCAGCCTTCCACTGCACATGAGAACTTAATAAAGTTTTTTAAAAATATTTATTTTTTAGTTATAGGTGGACACAATACATTTACTTATTTATTTATTTTTAGTGTGGTGCTGAGGATCAAACCCAGTGCCTCATGCATGCTGGGCGAGCGCTCTACCACTGAGCCACAACCCCAGCCCTTAATGAAGATTTTTTGAAACAAATATTTTTGTTAGAATTTTATAAAGAAACAGCCTCGGGTGGTGCTACATACCTGTAATTCCAGTGAGTAGGGAGGCTGACACAGGAAGTTTGCAAGTTTGAGGCCAGTCTTTGTATCTTAGTGAGACTATCTCAAAACAAAACAAACAAAATGCCCGCCCCCCTCCAAAAACCCCAACAAAACACTAAACAACCAGAAACAAACACAAAGTTATTGGCTAGAAAAAAATCCTTCTCTAGCTCTTGCACTGGAGCTCTTAACACTTCTTTTTTTCAGAATATGGTTGACTAGAAGCTCTAAGACATATGCTATTTTAGGACACCATGAATCACATCTCACGTGAGATGGAATGCCATGAGCCTACAATAACAGAAGTGCAACCAGAGTATATAAAATCTAGGGCCAGGACCTGAGCATCAGGCAATGTGACTAGGTAGTTATAGACATATCACTATCAGGAAGTTAAGCTGTATACTAGCCATGTCCAGGGAAGGGGAGATGACACTTGGATTCCTACACATAGCTGACCACAATAGTGGTCAATGTGGTCCCAAGCCAATGGTTACCCTGGTTACCAGAAACAACACATGGATATCGTCTGTGGGATAGTTTTTTTTAACCACAATTACACACCTGAGAGGATGTCCAAGTAATAACTTCCCAAAAAGCAAACATCAAAAGAGGAAGCCATTAAGACCAAGAGCAAGCCGGATGCAGTGGCGCATGCCTGTAATCCCAGCACTTTGGGAGGCTGAGACAGCAGAATTGCAAGTTCAAAGCCAGCTTCAGCAACGGCGAGGCACTAAGCAACTCAGTGAAACCCTGTCTCTACATAAAACACAAAATAGGGCTGAGGATGTGGCTCAGTGGTCGAGTACCCCTAGTTCAATCCCTGGTACCAAAAAAAAAAAAAACAAAACCAAAAAACAAAAAACCAAAAAAACTGAGAACAGAAACATCAGATTTAGAACCCAAGGAGTACCAATATGAGATGATATTCAAATACAGAAAAATCATCAAATCTACATGTAATAAATGACAGAATCACAAAGATCAGTAATCAATAACAAAATATTAAGGATGACCAAGGGCTGAGGCTGTGGCTCAGTGGTAGAGCGCTTGCCTAGCATGCGTGAGGCACTGGGTTCGATCCTCAGCACCGCATACAAATAATAAATGAATAAATAAAGATCCATCAACAACTAAAAAAATATTTAAAAAAAAAAAAGAAATAATCAAAAGATTAAAAAAATTTTCTGGACAGGAAGTCAAGGTAAATATACTAAACCAGGTCAAAAGAGAACTATAGGGCTGGGGTGGTGGCTCAATGGCAGAGCGCTTGCCTTGTATGCATGAGGCACTGGGTTTGATCCTCAGCACCACATAATAATAAACAAATAAAGATATTGTATCCATCTACAACTAAAAATAAAAAAAAAAGAGAAAGAAAACTATAGAACTGAAGAAAACATTTAAAGAAATGGCTTCTGGTAGCCAGGGGTTGGCACTGGCTTGGGACCACTATCTAAAGATATAGTGCAGCAAAGCCAGCTTCAGCAATGCCAAGGCGCTAAACAACTGAGTGAGACCCTGTCTCTACATAAAATATAAAATATGGCTGGGGATGTGGCTCAGTGGTTGAGTGCCCCTGAGTTCAATCCTTGGTACTCCCCTCCTCATTTCCCCCCAAAGAAAGATATATAGCAGGGAAATGGGAAATATAGAAGCATGGAAAAAGATGCCAAGTAAAAACAGATCCAAGGAATGGTGGCCTTTCCATAGTACTATCAATCAATATAGGCATTAAGAATACAGCATAATTAACAACATAAGGGGAGAAAAGTTTACTTTACCAGATAATTACTAATTTTCTGTACTTTTAGGAAATTAATAAAACAGTATTATTCTATTATAAGATAAAACTGAAAATGTCAGAGAGAAACTAAAAACATACATCACAGAAGAATTGAATACATCTCTAAATAGAGATACACAGTGGATGTGAACATACAGCAAGATCGTTCTGGTGGTGCACTCCTGCAATCTCAGCCCTTGGGAGGCTGAGGCAGGAGGAGCACTTGAGTCCAAGAGTAAAAGACTAGCCTGGGCAACATCAGAAGACCCTGCGAAAACCTCCCCAAATAAACAAACAAAAAAAAGAAAGAAAGAAAAAGAAAAAAAACCAAAGAACTGTCATTTTACAACCACTGGATCTGTGATTTTAATACTAGGAATCGTTGAAAAGGAGCCTTCTGGGTCGAAGTGAAAACTGACATACACAGTTTGGAGGAAAACTAGGATTTCCTAAAACACTGCTACTTGTAGAAGAGACCACACCAAAATAGGGAACTTCAGAGGAAGAGAGCCCAAGTTTCAATGTTCAGTAATCTACTATGAAATTAATTTGATGAAAAAAGTGACAAACAGTAAGTTTAGTAATGTAAACTCCTTATTTTTTTTAAATAGCTATGAACCAAGAAAAATGACTTATTATCTTGAACATTTACTTAGTTATGCGTTATGCATTATATCTCCTGTTTGAGATCACAGTAATCCTTACAATAAAAATCAATCTTTTGAACACAACTTTAATGAGCTGAAATTTAGATTATTTTGGAACCATTCTAATATGGAGGAAGGAGGGAGGCACAGCCTTATCTCAGGTAAGGTGGGGCTCTTCACAAATAACAATACAACATTACATCTGAAACATGAATCAAAGAAGACTAAGAGAGCTTTTAGTTTTGTTTTTGTGGAAAAAGTGGCAGAATGCTTCCGTGTTTTACAATGCCACTTTTAAACAGATGAGGCTCTTATTATCTTCCAAAAATGCATCTAAATTCCAATTCCAGTGTCAAGAATAACACAAAATTTTACATATAACTTATTGACAGCAAGTTACTTTATATAGCTGTATCAATTCACATGCATAAATACCAACAAAATTTGTTATTTTTATACAAATTCTCATATTTGTATAAATTTTGTATCAATTTTGCTACACATAATTTTAGTTGGAAGAACATCAACTTGGCAAAGTGTTCTCCCCTTTGCTTTACATTTAACTAAGTTCAACTTTTAGAGTACAATTTAGAATCCAGAGTGTATGGTAACAATAATCACAGGTCTGCATGGGTTAAACAAAAATCAGATACCCTTAAAGCTTTTATACATTTTGGAAACAGTTAATGATCAGAAATTGACTTAGTCCAAGCAGATATAAGACAGGTCTTCAAATGACAGTGTGGCCCTTCTATGTCAGATACAATGTATAAAATAGAGCACTTATTAGATATCTGTCTGGCCAATAAACTTTTATTTTATGAACTTTTACAGAACACTTAGACAAAGCTTAGACAGATATAGTTCTCAGATGCATACATATACCTAGTCACATATATTTCGGGTGTCAAGTATATTGTTATAATCTAAATAACAGTTGTTTGTTCAACCATAACAAAATAATTATTTAAGACCTTAAAATGAGGTACAAACTCCAATTCCTTTAAGACTTTGTTTCCCTAAGTAATAAAACCTAACAAAAACAAGAAAATAGCTGGGCGCAGTGGTGCAAGCCTGTAATCATAGCACTTTGGGAGGCTGAAACAGGAGAATCGCGAGTTCAAAGCCAGCCTCAGCAATGGCAAGGCGCTAAGCAACTCAGTGAGACCCTGTCTCTACATAAAACACAAAATAGGGCTGGGGATGTGGCACAGGGGTCAAGTACCCCTGAGTTCAATCCCCAGTACCAAAAGCAAAAACAAAAACAAAAAAGGGGTGCTGGGATTGTAGCGCACCAGTAGAGCGCTTGCCTCACATGCGTGAGGCACTGGGTTCGATCCTCAGCACCACATAAAAATAAATAAAGATTAAAAAAAAAACAAACCAAGAAAATTATCTTGATAGGAGCAATGTTTCAGACTTTCCTTTATATCAGTATATAAAAGTTCAAGTAACTTTGTGCTAATGATAGCCAATTTAATCACAAACTCAAACTTTTGAGATTTACCTTCCACAAACCTTCTATGACTTACTAAAACTTTTACAACTTTTTATATCCTTAGTTTTTTTTTTTTTTTTATAGCTTTATTTTATTTTTTATGTGGTGCTGAGGATTGAACCCAGTGCCTCCCGCGTGCTAGGCGAGCACACTACCACTGCGCCATAACCCCAGCCCTATATCCTTAGTTTTGTCCTTTTGTTTTTTGGACTTTAGCCCAAGAATATTATTTTACCAGACAAAATATTTTCTTATCCAGAAACATTTATTCTAACGTCTAATTTTCCATACTCAAATATATTTCCACATCTATACCTTTCTTTTATCTATTCTAGTTTTGGATCCTTTCTTAAGTTCATATTCTCAAACAGACCTTATTAATGTTTTCTATGCATTTAATTTACACAACAAATTTCACCCCCGGAGAAGGATTAGACAATCCCGCATATCCAAAAACTGTGACTTCATCTTTTCTCTCCCAGGTGGCAGTCAAGGGGTTGGAGCACAGGATATTTCTGAGCCTGACCTGTCTCCCTTATCATTATCACAATGCCATCAACTTTAAGTGAGTTTCTCACTGTCAATTGTACCCAGAGGCTCCTTTGGGGCCTTTATCTTACACTAGGCATATTAATATGCAACGGAGGAGGCCCTTTCCATCCTTTTCTTTCTTTTTTTTTTTTTTAATATGTTTTTAGTTGTTGATGGACACAATGTCTTTATTTTATTGCTTTGTATGTGGTGCTGAGGATCGAACTCAGGGCCTCACACATGCGAGGCAAGCGCTCTACCGCTGAGCTACAATCCCAGCCCCTCCATCCTTTTCTTTAGGCTTCCTTGAAGATCCCTTTGCAGACGCTGCATACAAAACACAAGTTGACCTTAGTTTTTCTTTTCTGAGTGCAGTTATTTATTCTGTTTTTCCAGGCATTTAGTTTGATGGGATACTGTTACACCAAGAACTACTTTTCCCCAGTGAATTAATATCCCCTGGCCAAATGGGGTCTCCTACTGGATCTTTTTTTTTTTTTAAACTTAATTGATTTATTTTATAGAATGCATTTTGACATAAATTTGTACACAAATAGAGTACAACTTCTCATTCCTCTGGTTGTACATGTTTCAGAGTCATTCCACTAGTGTAATCATACATGTATATAGGGTAATAATATCTTTCTTTCTACTGTCCTTCCCATCCCCATAACCCAACCCCTCCCCTGACTCCCCTCTATACAAACCAAAGTTCCTTCATTCTGCCCTATCTCCCCACCCCAGTATGGATTAGTATCTGGTTATCAGAGAAAATAGTAAACTCCTTATTTTGACTTGTCAAGTGGTCTGTCAACCACACTTCATGTTCCACTATACCAAAGAGAAGCCCTGTGTGTTCGTGCACTATGAAGCACACACAAAACTGTGCATAGATATCTGAAGTGGAAAACACAGGACATGACCCAAACTGTCCATCCAACATTAGAATAGCTGATTATCTTGGATTATAATCGCACAACAAAATATTTCATAGGACTGAAAATAAGCTGATATTACACAGATACTACAAAAAACACACGGATGAATCTTAAAAATAACACTGAGAATAAAATATGAAAAAAAAATCAAGTTTCAAAAGTCTAAATATGCCATGTTTTAGAAAGATTAAAAGCAAGCATCCCAGCACTTAGGGAGGCTGAGACAGGAGAATCGCGAGTTCAAAGCCAGCCTCGGCAATGGTGAGGCGCTAAGCAACTCAGTGAGACCCTGTCTCTGCATAAAACACAAAATAAGGCTGGGGATGAGGCTCAGTGGTCGAGTACCCCCGAGTTCAATGCCCAGTACCAAAAAAACAAAAAACAAGCAAAACTATACCTAACATATATTGTTCAAGTATATCTATGTTTGTGATAAAGTCACTTAATATGTATTTAGAAAGATAATCAAAATTTAGGGTTCTTACTGCTGGGAGTGGAAAGTTGACAGGATGAGATGAGAGGAAGAGAGTGATTCAAATTAGTAGTACTACAAGCTAATATTCTAATTTTTTTTGTTTGTTTGTTTGTTATTGGCGATCATGCCCAAGGGAACTTTACTACTGAGTTGTATCTCTAGTCCTTCTTAATGTATATTTTAATATTGAGGGGCTAAGTTAATGAGTATGGCCTTGAACTTGCGATCCTCCTGCATTAGCCTCCTTAGTCACTGGGATAACAACTATGTATGTGTCAGTACATCTAGCAGTAATAAGATTTAAGAAAATGTCTAAAAAGAGTTTAATTATATGTTGTGTGCTTCTCACAATGCTATGTGGAAGACTATGTAAAGTGGTTTCTACTCTATAGTTTTGTTTTTTTTTTTTACAACTGCTTTTAGATATCTTTTGGAAAAAGAAAAGCTTATTTTTGATCAAAAAAATATTTTTGGTGGTAGTTCTTTGGACTGAACTCAGGGACACTCTACCACGAAGCTTTACACCTCTAGACTCCCCCTTTTTTGGTACTGGAAATTGAACTCAGGGGCACTTGACCACTGAGTCATATCCTCAGCCCTATTTTGTGTTTTATGTAGACACAGGGTCTCACTGAGTTGCTTAGTGCCTTGCCGGCTTTGAACTTGCGATTCTCCTGTCTCAGCCTCCCTAAGTGCTGGGATTACAGGCTTGCGCCACCGCACCCGGCTTATCTCCAGCCCTTCTTTTTTTTTTTTTTTAAATATTTTTTTTAGTTGTAGATGGACACAATGTCTTTATTTTATTGCTATATGTGGTGCTGAGGATCGAACCCAGGGCCTCACGCATGCGAGGCAAGCGCTCTACCACTGAGCTACAATCCCAGCCCCTCTCCAGCCCTTCTTAACATTTTTAAATTCTGAGACAAGGCCTTGCTAAGTTGCCCAGGCTGGCATCAGACTTGCAATTCTCCTGCTTCAGCCTCCAAAGCCACTGGGATTACAAGCATGCATCACTGCATCTTGGTAGAAGTATGAACTTTTGAGAGGCTGCAGTCTCTCATGTATCTGCTCTGCCTGCCTTTCAGTAGTGCTGTGAATTGAACCCAGGGCCTCACACATATCCAGGAAGCACTTCACCACTGAGCCACATCCCTAGCCTCATCTCGTTAGTGTTTTTAAACCAGAATCCTTCCCCAAAGATAGGTAGTCTGACCCATGTCTGCACAGTTAAAGGTCTAGAAATAATTTCCTAACTGATTGAAGGAACTGGGAAAAATTAGATTGGAGAAGAAAAACAAATGCTTGCAAACTAGCTGCCTTTAATACAAGTGTGTTATGAATAAGTAATGATGCTCCCTGACAAGGAATTATGATTATTTAATAAGAACTCTTTCCATTCTCTGCACCTGATTTGTAAATTGCAGCAGTTACTTTTTAAAATGAACTGAATCATGCAGGTTACTTCTATACTCTGATGACTTATCTATAGGACAGGTAAACATCCTTCATAACTAACCCACTCTGATCTCTGGCCACAGTATCTGTTCCTCATGGAACTCTTGGTATTTGCTTCAGAATATGACATCCATTTTCCTTTTGTTTTCCTTTCTCATTTCTATTTAAAAAGTTTCCGTTACCAAGTCTTCCCCAACAGACCCATAGAAAATCATTGTTTCCTTGGAATCCCTCTATTTAGAGCTATATTTCTTTACTCTCGCCCCTAAACTCAATACTCACAATATTCTTTCAAGGGCAAAGTGTTTGCTTAATCCAGTGATTTAAAAAGCATAGTCCTGGGGCTGGGATCGTGGCTCAGCGGTAGAGCGCTTGCCTCGCATGCGTGAGGCCCTGGGTTCGATCCTCAGCACCACATACAAAGCAATAAAATAAAGACATTGTGTCCATCTACAACTAAAAAAAATAAAAAATAAAAATAAAAAGCATAGTCCTGATACCCTGGGGGTCTCCAAAGTAAAAACCAATTTCCTAACACTAAGATGCTACTGTCTTTTCACCTGGATTCTCTCACAAATGTGCAGTCTCACTTTGTAAAGGCTACCTGATGCTTTATGAAGCCAATGCTCCAACAGCTAAAGGAACATACTCTTGTAAATGCTTTTAGTAAGCTTTTTTTGATTTCTAAAATAGTAAATATCAACAGACATAATCCTCACGAATTGAAACATCTTGGGCTCTTCAATTGTGTTGAAGAGTATAGGGGACAACTGAAACCAATGTTTGAGAATTACCAGTAAAATCAATGTTGTCTTGTCAAAGAGGAACAGACTAAAGAGCCTGGCAGAAAGTTACTCTATACCGGGAGAGACAATTCTTGTCATTTCCTACATTAAAGTTCAAGCATTCCACAAGACAGCAATACACAGTCCAAACTTGGGACCCTTCCAGCTCTCTACAACTTAGCTACAACCTACCTTTCTGGCCATGCTTGCCACGTCCCAATTTGAACTTTGTACAATGGCCAGTCTGGTTTAATTCCTACCCATTGAATAACCTTCCCTTCTATTTCTGTGCCTTTGTTCTCATTGTTCTACAGAGAAGAGTACTTTTTTTATTTTTATTTTTGGTTTTTATGTGGTGCTGAGGATCGAACCCAGTGCCCCACACATGCGAGGCAAGCGCTCTACCACTGAGCTACAATCCCAGCCCCAGAAAGGAATACTTGCTCCTATCTGCTCAGTGACATTCTGAACTTCTTTTCCATGTTCAGTTCAAATACCATTCTCCTTGTGAAGCCTCCCTAAGTCTAAAATAGGACCTTGTTGTTCATATTGTCCTTTAAAGACTTGCCAGTCCTTAAAGGTTAAATGTCCAATTATGAAGTGCTGAGAAATTTGAGTCTCTATTTCAATGTCTTTTAAAACAGATCTAAAAGAGACTTTTTTTTTTTTTGATGGTGCTAGGGATTGAACCGGGGGCCTTGTGCACACTAGGCAAGCATTCTACCAACTGAACTATATCCCCAGCCCTGAAAGGGACATTTTAATATAATAGTAACAAAGAGAAGAGACAAGTCCACTCCATAAGATATAAATCTGATGATCAAATACTGTTCCTCTGTTTTCTTAGGTTCACTGGCCTAGTGTATTTTTACACGTGGTGTTTTAGAAGTGCCTGACTTTATAAATAGTGTTATGGAAATCCAACTGGTAAGAATAGTGAGCCTATTTATAAGTTATGAGTAGTATCTGAGGCAAGAATTCTAAGAGTCACTTCTGAGTTTTATGTTCCTAGAAAGTAACCTTTTCAATATTATTATTATAGGACGATCTTCCTAATTTCATGATAGGCTACAGATCTAAGTCTTGAAAACTAGGAATAATTAGTTGGACTATTCTTCATAGACCTGTGATAACTGGCTTCAGATGTATTCTTTAAAGCCCTTCATCCTTCAGGCTAAGGAGCTCAGTGGACAGTACACTAATTGATAATAAAATAATTTTTTCTAATCATTCCAATTTGTGATTCAATTTCCCAAAAGCATAGTCAATCATAAGGAAAACATAACAATTCACCTCTGAAATTTCTCTAAACTAAAATTAAGATATATAGATAATAAATCTACTCAGTAGCAAAAAGTAATAAAATTTTTAATTTTTTTTTTTTTTGGTACCGGGGATTGAACTTAGGGGTACTCGACCACTGAGCCACATCCCCAGCCCTATTTTGTGTTTTAGATAGAGACAGGGTCTCACTGAGTTGCTTAGTGCCTCGCCATTGCTGAGGCTGGCTTTGAACTTGCGATTCTCCTATCTCAGCCTCCCTGAGTGCTGGGATTACAGGCTTGCGCCACCGCGTACAGCTATAAAATAAAATTTTTAAAAAACCCAACACTTGAGGGCTGGGGTTGTAGCTCAGCGGTAGAGCATTTGCCTAGCACCTGTGAGGCACTGGGTTCAATCCTCAGCACCACATAAAAAAATAAATAAATGAATAAATGAAATGACAAGTTTGGTACTGGGATTTAACCCAGGAGTGCTTGACCACTAAGCTACATCCCCAGTCCTTTTTGTTTTTATACAGGGACCCACTAAGTTGTTCAGTGTCTTGTTAAATTGCCAAAGATGGCGTTGAACTTGTGATCCTCCTGCTTTAGCCTCCTGAGTCACTGGGATTATAGGTGTAACTGGGATTATAGGTGTAATAGATAGCGCCTATTCTCAACCCAACAGTTAGAATGGCCAGATTCTGACAATCCTTTGCTCAATCCCTCCACTGGCTCTACCTAACTAAGGATAAACATTAAAACTTTACGAGGAACCACAGGGGGGATCTTATCATCTGATAGGAACGCCTGACCCTGCCAAACCAGGGCTTCCTTGCTATTCCTCAACTGTGTTGGGTAGATACTGCCCAGGGGCCTTTACAGGCTGCTCCCATGCCTGAAACACTCTTAGTTTAGATGTCTACATGGCTCCCTCCCTGACCTCATTTACATCTTTGTTTGAACGTAATTTTGTCAATCTGACCATTATTTACAACACCCATGTAACCCCCAATGTCTCAATTTCTGGCTTTTAGAATAAAAACAATGCTACTTCCTCATTCGGACCATTTCAAATTGTAATTCCCCACATTTCACTCTTATCCTTCTCATTCCTGCTTTATTTTTCACCATAGCATTTATCATTCAACACACTCTATATTAAATTTTAATTTATATATTCAAGTTTTATTTATTGGATTAAACTGATGTACCATCTCACAACTGTAAAATATAAAGTCCACAGAGCAGGGATTTTGGTCTACTTTATTTACCAGTACCACAGCACTGAGAACACCAAAAAAATTAAATGATTACATTTGCAATTTCATCTATCATTATGAGTTAAAGTTTAAAAGCCCAGTTAAGACCAACCTTCCACCCAAAATGCTTCTCTGGAATAGGTTCATATACTGAATCACACTGACTGACTTTTTGGGTTTTTTTTTCAGCATTCAATGGCACATAAATTATCAACTACAGTCATACTGCTTATGCCCTTGTGTATTACCATAAGCAGATCCCATTCTCAGAAGGGTCTGGGTCTCCTTCCATTGTATTTCACATAGAACATAAGATAGTATAGTACTTTACAGATTTTAGGTCTTTAAAGACTTTTGCTCAGTAAATGGAAACTATACAGGCATACCTATGTATCTTACTTGTATTTTACTTCTGGTAGCCTGCTATAGTAAAAAAGAGTTTCCAAATACATCTGAGAATTAAAAAAATAAAAATAAAAAATTCTGGAGCTTGGGATGTAGTTCAGTTGGTAGAGTGCTTGCCTAACACGCACAAGGTCCTGGGTTCAACCCTCAGTGTGTGCGCACACACAGTCTCATTTCATCTTAATTTCTCCTACTTTTTCCTCAGAGCAAATAAAAATCTAATAATATTTTTAATCAGCCAAAAAAGGTCTCAAATATCAATGATTTTTTGAATACTTAGAATGGTCTGTCAAAAACAAAAACCCCTAACCACACACATTTGGAGGAACCAGATCTTGATGAACATATAGTTGAAGAGGATGGACTAAAAAAGTTCCTTTTTATAAGTTGCAATGATACGGATATAGTTTGAGTGTGTCCCTTAAAAGATTATGAGTTGAGAGTGTAGTCATGTTGAGAGGTGAGGCCTAATAAAAAAAATGGAAACAACCTAAATATCCAAGGATGAATGGATAAACAAAATGTGGTACATATATACAAGAAAGCTCTAATCATCTATAATAAAGAATAAAATTCTGTCATTGTCACATAAGTGAAACTGGAGACCAATAAGTTAAGTGCACTATGTCAGGCACAGAGAAAAAAAACACCCTAAGATCTCACTCATGTGGAATATTAAAAAAAAATTTTTTTTTTTTGTACTGGGGATTGAACTCTGGGGTACTCGATCACTGAGCCACATCCCCAGCCCTATTTTGTGTTTTATGTAGAGACAGGGTCTCACTGAGTTGCTTAGCGCCTCGCCATTGCTGAGGCTGGCTTTGAACTTGAGATTCTCCTGTCTCAGCCTCCCTAAGTGCTGAGATTACAGGCTTGTGCCACCGCACCTGGCTAAAAATTTTAATGCTATAGAAATTAAAAGCAGAATGGTGCTTACCACAGTCTAAGGTGAGTAGGGGATGAAATGAACAGGAATGTTAGTCAATAGGTAATAAGTTAACAGACACAAGAAACAAATTTTTGTGTGCTATTATAAAGTAGGTTGACTATAGATAACAATAATGTACTGTATATCTTAAGCTAGGTTACTGATAGAAATCAAAAAAATCTTATATTTCATAACAAAGCATTTTTTCCATTTTATAATCCAACTATAGTTAATAAAATAACATGTATTACACAGTAAATGAAGTATAATTATAAATATTACCATAAACCTACCAACCAAGTGCATTCTTAGGATCTTTCTAAGTAAAACTGTATGTCATTCTATTTCAAATCAGTGAGCTATCCAATAAGCCATTATTTTGTTCTATGACATACAAGAGGTGCACTGCTGACTTTCCACTACAAATTTTGCTGAATCAATTCCCAAAGGAGAAACATTTGCTGTTTCCTAATTTAAATCATTAGTCAAAGACTAATATAAATAAAATTAACTATAACAGGTCTGCATTAATTACAGAAACTTATTCAGAAATATTCATATTGGAGTGGTATTTTATGAATCCCTTATTAAATTATAAAAGTATCTAAAATTCGATTGCTGTAACTAGTGAATTACTATATCATACCTGGAACAGTTTAACTGATAGGCTACTTCCAGATCTGTGAATTAGTTTTACTGCTCTCCTCATTCAAAGGCCAATTAGTAGTCTCAAATGTTTCCTGCAGCAGTCTTTCCCAAGGTTTGCCCACTGCAGAAATCAGACACTCACGTATCAAGAAACTCCAGCCCCACAACTAAGCCTATTAGATATTTTGGTCTTCTTTGTTTCAAATTCCACTAAACTAGAAATGGCTAAATTTGCAAGTTGTTTTTTTAACCACTGATGCTATCTATATGTTATCATCTTCCCCTCAAAATTTTTAAAACGGTACATGTAAAAGTATGTCCTGCATTTTGCAAAGTATGAGAACTTCACTGAATGAATAAGAAGGCCTTGCCAACACTTTTCATTTCCATGACCATGGGGAACCAAAAGATCCTACAAAGATCCATCCACCCCCCGACCCCAACTAAAAAAAGTTGAGGAAAGTAAAATGTGGGAATTAAATAGCTTCAGGTTTTCCCAGCCTAAACTGGGCACTGTCTTGTGTTGCAGAAGTGACAAAAAGCAACAGAGATGTGACTTGGCTTGCTAATTTCAGTGTGACCCTAAAATAAGGAAAACAGTTTTCAAACCAATAAACGACTGTATATAACTCAAATTGTTTTTCAAATCAAAGGCCTGGTAACTTCATACATAGCCAATTCTATGAAAAGTCAGGGCAAAAACTTTAATAGAGGTTTAATCTGAAAATAATCCTTTTATATATGAACAGTTAATATGCTACTGAAGGGTATGTAAAGTGATTTGAGTCATTTTACTCCTTTTCAAGACTGATTAAACAAAAGCAGAAAAGCCCTTCAGAGCAAAAATGTCACCTGCCCAATATAACAGAAGGGAAAGGCTAAATAACACAATACAGAGCATACATAAGCATACCTTTCATTTTACAAACAAGGTAATTCAGAGCCACCGAAGCTAAGTAGCTTTTTAAAAGTCTGTGGCTATTAAGACAGAAATAAAGGCAGAACTTATCTCCAGACTCTTCCAATCCAAAAAGCTATATGGTGATTATAAAAGATCCACTCTAGACCCGAAAATTCAGACAGAAAGTAACAAGATGGAAAAAGATGTTCCATGTAAACAGTAACCAAAAGACAACTAAAATGGTAAGTTTATATATATATATACATATATATATATATAAAGGTAAGGTAAAAGATGCTACAAGAGAAAAGAGGAAAATTATATCAAGATAAAAGGGTCTATCCATCAAAAATTACAATAACTATGAACACATGTGCAACTAACAACTGAGCCTAGAAATATAAAAAGCAGAAATAGGCAGAACTAAAGGAGTAAATGAACAATAATGGTTGGAGATTTTAAGACCTTGTTTTTAATAGAAGATGTAACTACACAAAATATAAACAAAGAAGTAGACAAACTGAACAATTCTTTAAAACAACAGTTTACAAATTTTTCTCAAGTGCTTCAAGAACATTCTCCAGGATAGAATACATGTTAGGCAACACAACAAGTCTTAATTAATTTTAAAATGTAGAAATAACACATAATTTCTGAGTATAATGGAATACAATTAGAAATCAAATAACACAAGAAAATCTTTTTTAAAAAATCCACAAATGTGTGAAATAAACAATCACATACTCTCAAACAACCAATGAGTCAAAGAAGGAATCACAAGGAAAATTACAAAGTACTTTGAAAAGATCGAAAACAAAGCTAAATGTATCAAAACTTATGAAATGTAGCAGAAGCCGTGCAGAGAGAGAAAATTATATGGCTATAATTGTCTACATTAGGTAATAAAGAAATAGATCTCAAATGACCTATGTTCCACCTTAAGGAACTAGATAAAATGAGCAAACTTAACCCAATGTTAACAGAAGAAAGGATATAATAAAAGGTCTGAGTGGAGATAAATTAGAGACTAGAACTACAACAGAGCAAATCAATGAAACTAAATATTGTTGAGTTGAGGCGATAAATGAAATGAACAAACCTTTAGCTAGACTGATTTTAAAAAGTGAATGAATCAAATTACTGAAATCATAATAAAAATGAGACATGACTACTGACAATCATAAGAGTAGACTGAACTTTTAAAAAAAACTTTATTGAAATATAATTCATATCACACAAAATACGACCATTTAAAGAATAAAACAATTAGTTTTAATATATTGTGTGTGCAACCATCATCATTGTAATAAAACATTTTCAACACCTCAAAGAGCTACGCCGTTACTCTCATTCCCTCTTATCCCTAAGCAACCATTATCTATAGTCAGTCTTTATAAATTCGCCTATTTGGGTTATTTTACATAAATGTAATGAGATAATGTTATTTTTTAAGGAATTCTTTTTTATATGTTTATTTTGTTTGTTTTTTTAATATGGTGCTGAGAATTGAACCCAGTGCCTCACATGTGCTAGGCAAGCACTCTATCACTGAGCCACAATCACAGCCCATAATATGCTATTTTTAACTTACCGTTATTTTTTTAAATATATATTTTTAATTGTAAATGGACACAATACCTTTATTTTATTTATTTTTATGTAGTGCTGAGGATCAAACCCAGTATGTCAGGCATGCTAGTCGAGCACTCTACCACTGAACCACAACCCCAGCCCAACTTACCATATATTTGTAAGAATCATTCATTATGTGGCATGTCACTATTTTATTCCTTTTTATAGCCAAATAATACTGCATTGTATAAATATATTTTCCTTACATTCTCCTTAGTTGATGGGCATTTGATTCCCCTTTATGGTTATTCTAATTTTTTGACAACTAATTAGATAATTTACATGAAGTGGACAAATTCCTAAAAAGATACAAATCACTTCAAAAGTGAATAATACTGGGCTGGGGTTGTGGCTCAGTGGCAGAGCCCTTGTATATAAGTGTAAATTCAATCAAGGAAATTCAACCAAGGAAACATATGACTTGGAAACTTTTAAACAAAATATTCCTTAAATAAAATATAAGTAAGTAGAAAGACACCATGTTCATGAACTAGAAGACTGAATGTTGTTACAATGGCAATATTCTCCAAATTGATCTATCATTTAAATTCAAGCTCTACCAAAATTCCAGGGATTTTTGTTGTTGTTGTTTGTTTTTGGGTAGAGAGGGATAAATAAGGTAAACCTAAGATTCATATATAAAATTACAAGGGACCTAGATAGCTTAAAATAACAAAACTAGAGAATATTTTTAGATTTTAAAACTCAATGTAAAGTTACAGTAATCAAAACAATGAGTATTAATGTAAGGATAGACAAACACACTATGGAATAAAAAAAATTGAGCATCCAGAAATGAACCTGTACACCTATGGTCAACTAATTATTGTCCACTCAAAACCATTAAATGAGAGAACAGTATTTTTAACAAATGGTGCTGAGACAACAGATCATTCACACACAAAAGATTAAAGCTGGATCACAACCCCCATGTAATTTGCAAAAATTAACTCAAAATGGATCTAAGAGATAAATGTAACCGCTAAAACTAAAAAATTCTCAGAAGGGGCAAATCATGACCTTTCATCTAATAATGGATTGATTCTTAGACATTACACCTAAAGCACAAGGAGCAACAGAAAAACTACATTAATTAGGCTTTATCAAGATTAAAATTTTCTACTGGGTGCAGTGGTGCACACCTGTAATCCAGTAGAATCCAGGATTGTGAGACTAAGGCAGGAGGATCACAAGTTCAAAGCCAGCCTCAGCAATTTAGTGAAGTCCTAAGCAACTCAGCAAGACCCTGTCTCTAAATAAAATCCACAGAAGGGCTGGGGTTGGCTAGGATTGTGGCTCAGTGGAAGCACTTGCCTAGCACGTGTGAGGCACTAGGTTCGATCCTCAGTACCACATAAAAATAAATAAATAAAATAAAGGTACTGTGTCCATCTACAACTAAAAATATTTTTAAAGGGGAAGGGGAGCTGGGTGTGGTGGCACATGTCTGTAATCCCAGCACTTGGGGAGGCCGAGATAGGAGAATCACAAGTTGAAAGCCAACCTCAGTAATGGCGAGGCACTAAGCAACTCAGTGAGATCATATTGCTAAAACACAAAATAGGGCTGGGGGTGCTCAGTGGTTGAATACCCCCTGAGTTCAATCCCCAGCACCAAAAGAAAAAAAAGGAGGTAGGCTGGGGTGGGGGCTGGAGATGTGTCTGAGGGGTTAAGTGGCCCTGGGTTCCAACCCAATGGAAAAAAATTAATAATAAATTAAATGTTATTAAAAAAATGGGTGAGGATCTGAAAAGACATTTTCTAGGGAAGATAATCATAAAGAGATCACACTTGAAACCAATAGGAAAGTTTTTTTCTTTTTTTAAATGCAGTGCTAGGGATAGGATGTCTATTTATTAAAAAAGAAAAAAATAGAAATAAAAAGGGAAACAAGTATTGCTGAGAATGTTGAAAAACTAGAACCTCCATGCCTAACATGGCAGTTTTTCAAAAATACTGAACATCAGAATTACCATCTGACTCAGCAATTCTACTTACAGATACATATTCAAGAAAAGTGAAAAATGTCTGTTTACAAAAAGCTTACACCTAAATGTTCATATTAGCATTATTTAACAATATAAAAGTGGAGACAATGTGAATGCCCATGAACTGATAAATAGGTAAACAAAATATAGTAAATCCATCCAAAGGAATAGTATTTAATACACAAAAAATGAAGTCCTGCCAGGTGTGGGGTTGCCTGTAATCCCAGCAAGTCAGGAGGTGCATGTCAGAGGACAATGAGTAGGAGGTCAGCCTGGGCAACATAGCAAGACCCCATCTGGGGTAGGGGTGGGGGAGGGATGAAGTATTGAATTATGCTGGAACACTGATGAACCTTGAAAACATTCTAAATAAAATAAGCCAGAAACAAAAAACCATATATTATATGATTCCCTTTGCATGAAATGTTGAGAATAGGCAAATTGTTGAGAATGTGGAGAGACAGAAAGCAGATTGCTGGTGATCAGGCTGAGGAGGAGGAATGGGGAATAACTACTAGGAATTTGATATTTCCTTTTATGGTGATGAAAATTTTCTGGTATTATACAATGGTGAAAGATGTAGACTACTGTGAATATGTTAGAAGCTACTGGATTTTAAACTCTTAAGTGGCTAAAAGGGGAATGTTCTAGAAATTTTTATCTTAAATTATAAAAAATAATTATATATGTAAACATAAATTAAAACAAATCAACATAAATTAAACACAAAAAGTGCCTTCAATATTCTTATATCTATATGCTCAAAACCTAGATCTACAGCTACCAAATGCTTTACAACTGTGATATTGTTACCAATTACTGGACTTTTTTTTTTTTAAGTTTGAGCTACCATAAACAAAGAAATAAGAAAGAAAAAAGTCATACACGAATTTTAAGAGGCAAGGTTATGCTTATTTATGAAGCATTATTTTAGAAAGCTGATGGGGGATGCAAATATCTAGTAATCCTGTCCTTGTATTTAGCAGTGACTCACCAAGCTTCTCCGGCTCTTCAGGCCCTGTGCCTGCAATACAGCTGCTCTCCAAGCCATAGGTAGGATCCACTTTCCCAGAGGCTCGGGCAGCCTCTTGTACTTTCTTAACATGGGCTTCAACCAATTCCAGTGGTACCTCCTCTCGGACCCGAGAAAACTCCTCTGGTTCAAGAATAAAAATGGAATAGTAACCTAGTTTTGCACAAATATTTGCCTTAATTTTAAAACCACTAGGTCCACAGTAATATTCTCTTGGATGTTGTGACCTCATTTGGGCTCAGTCCTTATACCAGCAAAATGAGATAAACAGTAATGAAATTCTTTACTCTAGGCTTTTATCCTATATGTCACAGTCTTGCTAACTGCTGCATTTAAAGTGCCTCACTTTAACATGTTTTAGTACTTTTTACAAAGCACACGGTATATCTAAAGGATAATGTTTGATTTTTATTATGTATAGAAGAGAAATTAATGTAACAGCTAGTAATATTTAAATTTGATAAAAATCAAGTTTTTTTGCTGGACAGATGGATTAGAGGAGTCCATACCCAAAGCTGCTTTTGCTGCAGCAGATGCTACACGAGGGTCCACCACAGATGCCAAAAAAGCAACAGTACTCATGACTGGATTTCCCGACTGACTGAAGGGGACAGGCTGGTAGGCCAGAGGTCCAAGGGAAGCATCTGAATTTTCGAGGTATGGGTCCTCAATGGGAAGCCTCAAAAAGTGGAGGATGCATTCATCCTGAGTACGACTTCCGACATGTTCTGACACTTTGTTCCAATCATCCTTATACATCTCCAGGGCCTAAAACAGAAAAAACAGGATTTTTAATATGGTATAACAAGGAAATAATATGTAATAAAATTAGAAGCCTGTCATTGTTCTTTAGATAGCTGTTTTTAAAAAAATTCAAATGGCTTTTGTTATACATAAAAAGGGTGAATTTGAGGCTGACATGGTGGTACATGCCTGTAATCCCAGTGGCAGGGGAGGTTGAGCTTGTGGTGCATGCCTGCAACACCAACAACTTGGGAGGCCGAGGCAGGAGGATTTGTAGTTTGAGGTTAGCCTCAAGCGAATTAGCGAGGCTCTAAACAATTAGCAAGCCCCTGTTTCAAAATACAAAGGGTTAGGGAGGTAGCTCAGTGGTAAAGTACGCTTTTGTAAAATCCCTGTTACCAAACAAAGAAAAGTAAAGTAAAATACATACTATAAAAATAATCAAAACTGTATTACATATAATAGGAATGATCAATTTTAAAATTTAAAAATATTTAAAACAGCATAAAAATTAAATATTTAGAAATAAGTACATATAGAATCAACATCACAGGAAAAACAAAAAACATCGTAAGAAACTCAAAGACCTAACAAAATGAGGATACACAGTTTTAATTCATTAGAAATCTCAATATTAAGATATTAATTCTTGCCAAATTTGACTACAGATTCATCACAATCCTTATTAATTCCCTACAGACTTTGACTCTAAGAATTAAACTAGGATGCTGTATCAATGAGCTATATCTCTAGCTCTTTTTATTTTTTATTTTGAGACAAGGTCTCACAAAGTTGCAGAGGCTAGTCTCACTCTTGTGATCTTCCTGCCTCAACCTCCCGCGTAGCTAGGATTATAGGTATGTACCACCATGCCTGGCTCCCAGGATTTTTTGTGTAGAAAATGATAAACTGATAATATAATTCATAAAGTATATAAATTTCTACTTTTAAAATTTATAATATTTTCAGGGAATCCTAAAAGACACCAATAAAAATAAATAAATCTCTAAGAAGAAAAAGGTGAAAATCAGGATTATGTACTGTTAAGAACATCAAGCCAGGCACAGTGGTGCTCGCCTGTGATCAAATGACTTGCAAGGCTGAAAAAAGCTAATCACAAGTTTGAGGCCAGCCTCAGCAGTTTAGCAGGGCCTTAAGCAATTTAATGAGACCCTATTTCAAAATTTAAAAAACAGCGGGGGGGGGGGCGCCTCGGGTTAATGGGTCAAGGAATCAGTACAGCATGTTGTTGCATACCTGTAATCCCAGCTGCTTGGGAGGCTAAGGCAGGAGGATTGAAAAGTCTTAGGCTAGCCTGGGCAACTTAGCAAGACCCTATCACAACTTTTTTTTTGGTACTAGGGATTGAACTCAGGGGTACTCAACACTGAGCCACATCCTCAGCCCTATTTTGTGTTTTATTTAGAGACAGGGTCTCACAGAGTTACTTAGTGCCTCGCTATTGCTGAGGTTGGCTTTGAACTTACAATTCTCCTGTCTCAGCTTCCCAAAGTGTTGGGATTAAAGGCGTGCCGCCACTGTGCCCAACTACAAAAATAGGTTTTAAAAATATTTTTAGTTGTAGATGAACACAATACCTTTATTTTACTTATGTATTATTATTCTGTGCTGAGGTTCGAACCCAATGCTTCACATGGGCTAGGCAAGCACTCTACCACTGAGCCCAGCCCCTATTACAAAATTTTTGAAAAATTTTAAAAGGAATGGGGATGTAGCACAGTGGCAAAGTGCTTACTTAGAATGAAGCAGCCCTGGGTTCAATCCCCATACAGCATAAATATTTTTTAAAAAAAAATCTATAGTGATTTACTGAATTTACTATACTCATTCCATTCTCTCAGGGCTATCTTTCTTTCCTTTTTCTTTTTGATAGTGCTGCAGATGGGACCTTTGGCATGTTGAGCAAGTGCTCTGCTACGAAGCTACATCATTAGCCCCAAGGTTGTGGTTCTCAATCATGGGCAATTACACCTTTTTGGAGACATGTGGAAATGCCTGGAGGCTTCTGTGATGATACAAGTAGGGAGATGCTTACTGGTATCTACTGAGTAAAGGCCATGATATTGTTAAATATCCTGCAATGCACATAGGAACACCCCTCCCCATTACATGGCTCCAATGTTAATAATGCTGTGAATAAAAAACCCTAGTTTCAAAGCCTAATTTGCTGTGAGATGAGTTTTCTACAATAATTCACTCAGTGAATTTGTAAGCCTGGACTCCAAATGTTGTCTAGGCTTTCATTCTTGCTGGAGTGATAGAGGACAATTCTAAAACCAAATCACCAAATGTTCTTACTCATTAAATCCCTTGAAAAGTCAGGGAAATTATGAGTTTCCTCTGGATATTCACTGACCTCAGGTAGTTCTAGAGGGAATTACTTAGAGAAAAGACCCAGATTGTAAGAAAAAAGACAAATCTATCTATTTTTACCAGGCTCCTTGAAGCCAAAAACATACCTACTGGGACTGTATCAAATTTCTCATCACAGGTAGAACATGCGCTATCATAACCTTTTCCAATGAGTTGTTAACTTCTTTATTCATTCTCCTTCAGCCAACAAAAAAATAAGAAAGTTCAACTTTTTTCTTCTTTATTTGCAGTATTGGAGAACTCAACTCAGGGGCATTCAATGACTGAGGTACATTCTCAGCCCTTTCTATTGTTGAGACAGTTTCACTAAGTTGCAGAGGCTGGCACTGAACTTGGGATCCTCCTGCCACAGCCGCCCAGGTAGCTAGGATTGTAAGTATGTACCACTATGCATGTTGAAAAGTTTTTCCTCCAAAATAAAGCTGGAATTGGGGAACCTTTCAAGATGCAAAATCTAAGCAAGAGTTAGCATCTAGAAGAGCATATGGCTCAGAAAAGAGTGCAATGTCACAGCCTAGCATAACATAAAAGGGGGAAATTGGAGAAAAGATTTCAACAGGTAACAAGGTGAAAGACTGGCCAGGCAGGAAATAGGGTGACAAAGAAGTTTTTACTAAATATTTATTCCAGGATCAAGTCTTCATACTTAAATTCTTGGAACTTGTCTTTTTCTCTGTACTCAAATTCATCATTCCCTGTATTGCTAAACTGAAGTATGTTCCACAAAAAACACTATTTCTATCCTGCCTAAAACAATTCACTGCTTATCATTATCTTACCAAATTAAGGCCAAATATCACTACACGTCTGCCACCTGACTCCCTCTTCTTTAAGTTCCAAGAAAACCCAGACCCCACAACACTTCCTATACATTGTGCTTATGTACAGTTTATTTTATATTAGAAACACCTTGTACTGTAACAAATACATCCATACCATTTCCAGAAAGCTGTTCATTTTATCTTTTTTTTTTTTAAAGATTTTTTTTAGTTGTAGATGAACACAATATCTTTATTTTATTGCTTTGTATGTGGTGCTGAGGATCGAACCCAGGGCCTCACGCATGCGAGGCAAGTGCTCTACCGCTGAGCCACAATCCCAGCCCTCATTTTATATTACATATGCGGCCCAGCCACACAGCCGCTCTTCTGTATTTGACTAGTGCTCAGGGTATAACTCCAATAATGAAACTGGGAATACTGCATTCAAGTTTTGTGTTTTATCTATTTCACCCGCTAGATTATGAACTCTTTGATGGTAGGCATTGTGTCCTAGTCATTTCAATCTGTGGTATCTATCACAGTGCCCGAAACAAAGAACCTAATAAAATTTACTGAACTTGGGCTGGGGCTGTAGCTCAGTGGTAGAGCGCTTGCCTAACATGCGAGTCACTGGGTTCAATCCTCAGCACCACATAAGAATAAATTAAAAAAATAAAGATACTGTGTCCATCTACAACTAAAAAAAATATTTTTTTAAAAATTTACTGAACTTAGTCCCAGGAAATTGGAATAAACAAGGAAACTTTAACAGCATTATTTTTCATTTCAGCAGTACTAGGGATAGAACTTGGCCTTGCACAAGGTAGGTAAGTGCTCTACCACTGAAGTACCCTTCCAGCCTTGATACTCACTGTAAAAAGGCATCTTATTAAACAAAAACAACAAACTGCCTTTCTTGCACTGGGGATATAGCTCAGTGGTACAGTGCTTGCCTAGCACGTATGAGGCCCTCAGTTTACTCCCCAGCATTGGTAAAAAATAAAAGAAAAAAAGCCTTTTCTTAAACACAAGTTTTTAAATGGAAGACCTATTCATCTGTAGTACAGTTCAAAATTACACATGATGAAATATTTCCCTGGTTGCTTACTAACAAAAGGTATAGCTGGGTGTGATGGCACATGCCTGTAATCTCAGTGACTCAGGTAGATGAGGCAGGAGAGCTTTAAGTTTGAGGATAGTCTTGGTAAATTTGGGAAAGCCTATTTCAAAATTTAAAAAAAAAAAAAGCTTTGATATATAGCTCAGTGATAGACTCCCCAGGCCCCTGCAAAAAAAAAAAAAAAAAAAAGAGAGGACAAGGGAAAAGGTACATCAAGTGTACACACGAGAAAACCTTTGAGCCAGTTTACTGAGTATCTTCTAATGCTATTATTTCTATAATAAAATAGAAAATAGCATAAAAAAATGTGAGAAACCCAGTGTGGTGATGCACACCAATAATCCCAGCAACTCAGGAGATCAAGGCAGGAAGATTACAGGTTTGAGACCAGCCTCAGCATCTTACTGAGACCTCATTTCACAAGAAAAAATAAAAAAGGGTTGGTGATGTAGCTCAGTATTAAAATACCCCTGGGTTAAATTCTTAGTACCTAAAAATTAAAAGGTGAGACACTGTTCCTATGATGGGTACAGTAAAAAACCTTATGAATTTTATTTAAAAGTACAGGATTTTATTTCCACTAACTGTCTAAGGGAAAATAAATACATAACCTGGGAAAGCAAGGCATAAAGCATAAAGACTAAAGTTAAGAAGGGAGAAACAATAAGCTCAAAAATTGAAGACTCATCAATTCTAAGCCAAGGAGCAATTAAAAATGAGAAGAAGAAATCAGTTGTGGACTGAAAAGAAATTGTGGAAACCTGTTTTATTCAAGCAAGCCTTCATCATCTTGATCTTCCAACTGTTTTTAAGCTAATACAGAAAATTTTATTAGTGTTCATTTCCAATAATCAAAGATTATTTTCAGTCAGGCGCTGTGGCACACATCTGTAATACCAGCAATTCTGGAGGCTGAGGCAGGAGGATGGCAAGACAAACCTCAGGAATTTAGCAAGGCCCTAAGCCACTAAGACCCTGTCTCAAAAAAAAAAAAGAGATTAGGAATATGTTTCAGTGGTTAAGTGCTCCTTTGTCCAATGTATACATTCCAACTGTTTATTTGCAAAATTGAAATTATGTTTCCAAAATTTGTAATAAGATGATGAAGTAAATATAATTAAAGATATTAACCTTCACCATTCACTCAAGAAGTGTTTTGATAAAAGATTTTATCAAATAAACTATTTTTTAAAAGTGAGTGGTCTCAAGAATAGTCAAAAATATCTGGAACACTTTCTATATCATATATTTGTCTAACAGATTGACATGACACATTCTGCAAAATAAACCCCCATGAAACTACCAGATTTATCAATTTATTAGGGAGAAATTTAAATCTGTCTGCTATGAATCCATTTAAAATTTTTCATCATTTCATATTCTGAGGTGTTAATAGCTGTAGATAAATTATATAAATGGAAGAAGTCAGTGGTAAACAATGCTGTTGGGAAGCCTTTTGTTTCTCAATGTGTAAGGATGGATAATGTGTGTTGACTCAATTGCCTGTTTAAAAGCACAGATTCCATCTGTAGGGAGAAAATGTACTATTGTTTAAGGATACTGTGGTTTTCTTAGATATGTTTAGGATAAACAATAGCTCAATCATACTTTCCTCACTCTGAATTTATTACCCATTAATCTTAAATATAGAAGAAGAGAAAATTCTGAGCAACAATGTGCTGTAAGAAAAATTATGTTGTTGTTTCCCAGTAATTTGTGTATAACTAAAGTTCTCCCCAAGGACCAAATATTCCAAAAGAGTAATACAAAACCAAGTTATATTCCCTGACAAGTATTGAGAATACTGTTATTTTAAATTAACATCTATGGCAGATACAGCTAGACCAAACAGTCCTGAAATAAAAAGTGGGTCGTCAGAAAAGTAGCTCTCTGTATATCACTGGTACCAAATGCAGATGAGAAAAAATTAAAATAGCAAACTCCCTATAACAAGATGAAGAGGGGTCGGGGAAAGGAAAGACAGAAGAATATACAAATAGAGGGATAATTAAGAAAGAGAAAGAACAAATTCTTAAAAAGGAAACACTTAGAAAGGAACCTCAACTGTTGACACAATGTGAGAAACCAAATCAAAGCACTACAGAAACCAGGATGTCATCAGGCCCACTGCATCTTAAAATGAGGCCCAGGGAAAATACAAGCACCAAACTCTTTAAGAGAAACTGAGTTCAAATAAGTTGTATGATAATTAATACTGGAACATCACTTTTTCATTATGTTGACATGTGTACTGATGGTACAAAAGTAGTGGTGGCATCTTAGCACAAATCAAGGTAGTGACAGCTAAGATCAAACTGTCTTAGTAGCCACTTTATTCACTGTCACACTCTCAAAACAAAACTAAGGCAGTTTTACTTAAACATTTCCTTGATGAAATTGTAAAAATTATTTACTTATTAAACCTAACTGCCTAAATATGTGCTTTTAATATTTGGTGATAAGCAGCAGGAGGTGTTAATGGGGTTAACATCCATTAACAAAGCATGAAGGCTCTTTAAAGGAAAGGTGCTGTGTCAACCACCTTTTTTTTTAATATTTATTTTTTAGTTGTAGGTAGACAGAATATATTTTATTTTTATGTGGTGCTGAGGATCAAACCCACTGCCTCACGCATGCTAGGTGAGCACACTACCACTGCACCATAACCCCAGCCCAACCACCTGAGTCTTGAAGGTAATTTTTTTTTTTAGTACCGGGGATTGAACTCAGGGGTACTTGACCGCTGAGCCACATCCCCATCCCTATTTTTTTGTTTTATGTAGAGACAGGGTCTCACTGAGTTGCTTAGCGCCTCGCCATTGCTGAGGATGGCTTTTAACTCACGATTCTCCTATCTCAGCCTCCCAAACTGCTGGGATTACAGGTGTGCACCACCATGCCTGGCTGAGAGTAATTGTTTTAATTAAACACCGCAGGTATATCTAAAATGCTAGTCAGAATCTTAGTACATGTGTCTAAGGTATATAAAAGAGGTCCACCATCAGTCAGCTTACCTCCAGAAGTAGAAGGGTCTCTTGTTCTGTCCATTCTCTTCCAGCACTAGCACCTTTACTCTAAAGAAGCAAAATCAACAATTATTTGGTCATAAAGGATGAATATGGGTGGAGGTATATTTTGGGGAGCAAAATTCCCTTTTAGGTTCACAGGACTGTTACAC
>PVHX01015504.1:0-46482 GCA_004024805.1 Geosciurus inauris
TCATCCGCTTACTCCCAGAGCCTTCAGATCTCAGCTCCCTCAGGAAAGCTATCCTTAATTTCCACCTCTTCCCCGTCCCTAGAACCCTGTTGTAAACTCGGAGGGTCTATGTGATTTTCCTTACTAGTACTTGCCCAGCTATAATTGTATATGTAAGAATCCCTCAGGAGCAGAGGCTATCTTGGGTATCATCATAACCCCATTTATATAACACTCACTGTTTTTCAGCCTCTACATGCTTTACAAGGAACTCACCCAATGCCCAACAACTCAAGGGTCTAGACATCCCCACTTTACAAGAGAGGAAACCAAAGTTAGGTGATATGCTCTTGGCTACACAGTTTGTACCGAGTCCAGAGTAAATGGTCCATGATTATTTGTTCAAGTCATGAGTTGTAGAGAAAGAATTAAAGAGAAGCTGACAGACAAAAGTAATTAAGACACAATGATGTTCACACTTATGGTGACTTCTTATGGGGGACACCCCTCTACACCTGGCGCTTTGTGGAGGGAGACACAAAGCACATTGAAACAACATGACAAACACCGTAAGCCCAGGTGCGTGGGAGTTTGAGGCGGGGGATCTTAAGTTTTGAGGGCTCTGCAACTTAGTCAGGCCCTATCAAAAAATTTAAAGGTGGGGAGTGTGTAGAGAGCCATCCATGGGCTGTATGGGGACTATTGGCATCACAGCCAGTGAGGGGAGAGGTCTGGCACTGGGAACGCCAGTGGCACTCCCACAGGATGCAGGTGAATCCTCCCCTCAGCTGCCAAAGATCCCTCACAGCACGGGAGATGGGCTGACTTGCTGTAGCCTCACAGCCCCTCTGAGATGGGTGTGACCTGCCAAGATGCCAGTCAGCCTGCTGACTGCAAGACATCAAGAAGCAAGACTCCACCCTTGAAACCTTATCCCTGCCTTTGATGTACCCTTTAAACAAACCACAGGAGCCATTTGGTCTTGTCTTGCCCAGCTCCTGCATGGACTAGCATGTGTCAGGGGCTCCATTCTTTTGAAACTATAATTCTGTCTCTGTCTTTTGTTATTTACTAATTATTCTAGACCTTAATTTCTCAGGTGGCTTACATCCTCCTCAGCAGTGAAAGCGCAGAAGGAGCACAGCGGCAGCAAACGATGCAAGTCATGGGAGGCTTTATTCAGGAACAGGATTCATCTGTGGAGGTGGTGGACCCATATTCCTGGTGGAAAATGAGCCCTTGAACAAAGAAAGGGCCTGGGTCTTTATAGGTTATTTTTAGGGAGGTGGTCTAGTGAAAAACCTGCCGGTTCTCCCGGTTCTCCTGGGCCCTTAGGAATTTTAGGCTCATTTTGATAAGTCAATGAGATAGTCAGGGAGCCGAGCCCTTGGGTCAAGGGTCCTGTGTTCTGGCTGAAGATTATCATCTGTGTGGTGATGCACTCCTTCTTTTCTGCTCCTCCCTTTCTGCAATTAGCGTCAGGAAGGCATCTGTTGGGGGAGGTGGAGGAAAATCCTTCCTTTTCTCAGACTACATTATTTTCGGCCCTCATACCCATTAAGCAGGAAAAAGAACCCCTCAAGGAGAGGCTGGCCATTTCCTGAAAATGGTGGGTATGCCGGGTTTGCAGCTTGCGGGTAGAATGCTCCTGGATTGGATCCCCAGTACTGCAAAAACAAAAAGAAAGCAACAAACAACACACGAAGCAGTGTTTTGGTTAAAAAAACACAAACAAAACAAAAACCTTTTAAATATGACAAAATGTCAGCCAAGCGTGGTGGCGCACGCCTGTAATCTCAACACTCTGGGAGGCTGAGACAGGAGGATCCTGAGTTCAAAGCCAGCCTAAGCAACGGCGAGATACTAAGCAACTCAGTGAGACCCTGTCTCTACATAAAACACAAAATAGGGCTGGGGATGTGGCTCAGTGGTGGAGTCCCCCTGAGTTCAATCCCCGGTACAAAAAAAAAGACAAAATGTCTTTTTTAAGTAGAGATCTCCAGCTCTAGCCCCTAGAAGGTAGCCCGTTACCCCTGTCTTTGCCGGTGTGTGCGTACCAAGAATGACTGCAGGATCAGATGCTTTAAAGCCTGTCCTGTGCCATCTCTGGGAGGCGCACATACTTCTGAGAACCTTCAGCCCCAGACTGGAGCACACGTGTGTCCATATCTGTATTGGGCCCCTCCCCTTAGGTTATGCCCAGGGTCTCCCTTTACTCCTTGGTCATGTTGCCTGGTTCCCTCTCAGCGCCTTCTCTTCCAGGCAGGCCCCCGACCACACCCTTCTAGTTGCGCCGGCGCCCACGCCACCAAGGCACCATGCAGTGGCAGGCTGCCAGCAAGCACCGTGTGCAGCACCTGGGCCTCAGGACAGCAGCATGCCCTCAGTGTGGCTAGAGGAGGAGCACGCAGGGGCAGGCATCGTGGGGTTGGCTTCCCTTGGATCAGAGGGAGGAAAAGTGGGTTATGTGTGGAGTCTGGGCAGGGTCCGTGCCAGTAATGGACCAGGCACAGTTGTGCACAGGAGGAAGCTTTATCCGCCCAGGGGCTGGAGGGTTATACTTGGCTAAAGAGGTTGAAGGGAAGGTAGAGAAACCTGAAAGACCAACTGGATTTCACTGCCCGGGATGGGATACCGTCACCAGGAATGGGTCCTCATTACTTCCTCTGAAAGTGAAGGAAGTTTCGTCTAGAGAGACAGGCAGCATGGATGGCACCTCTGTGGAGACCCACTGGGGTTGCACCTGTTTAAAGTGCACAAGCTGGGGCTGGGATGGTAGCTCAGCGGTAGAGCGCTTGCCTCGCATGCGTGAGGCCCTGGGTTCGATCCTCAGCACCACATACAAAGCAATAAAAGACATTGTGTCCATCTACAACTAAAAAAATATTTAAAAAAAAATAAATAAAGTGCACAAGCTTCTGTGGCCTCATGGAGATATGAATTGGCCCATCCTAGATCGCTCTCTGTTCCCTTTCCTGCATCACCTGTCCCCACCCAGCCAAGACTCCAGGCCTCCAGCCACACCCTCCTTGATCTGTCTGCCTGATGAGCCCATAAAAATACAGCAAAATTGGTCCTCCTCCTCACACCACCATGGTCTCCAGCTTGGACCACTGCAGTAGCCTCCTCACCATGCAGAGCAGGTCAGGCTGCTTCTAGGATTTAGAATGTTCAGAATTATATCATGACTGTATATTTACTGTTATACCATGAGGACAGGGACGGGTGCCACTCCGATATCTATCAGGCATCTAAAACCCCCAATTCCTGATTCCTTTAACCTAACATGCGTCTCCTTCAGTGAAGGACGGCTCCACCCTTGCAGTTGCGCAGACCAGAAGCCTTGGGGTCCAGGGCCATTCTTGTCACTCTCCTTGTGGGTAGCTGCAAATTTGCAGTCATCCTTGACCTTTCCTTCAGTTGCTCAACTAAGGATGCCCCTTTGGAGTCCTCAAATCCTGTTAGGCTGTAGCTTCAAATAAATGGAGAAGCCCAGCACTTTTCAGCACCTCCGCTGCCAGCCCCCGAGGCTCGGCCCCCTGGCTGCTGGGCTGTGGCACAAGACTCCTCACCGGCCTCCTGCCTCCCTCCTTTACAATGCTCTTCTTCACATGACATCCAGTGAGTCCTGCCCAGTGCCTTATCCACCCATGAGTCTCATCTCACTTTAGTAAATGCTCACTGCCTGGGACCCTGTGCCTATAGGGCTCCTTTTTTCTCTGAACCTCATCTCCTTGCACTGCCTTTCAGCCATGCTGGCCTCTGCCTCAAACACACCAGGACACTCCAGCCTTCAGGTGCTTATACTGACTCCTCCCTCTCCTCCCTGCCATTGAGCCCGGCAAGTAGCCCTCAGGACTCATCTGTCACAACCACTGGCACATCTGTCACAGTTGAGCACTGCACTCTGTAAAGCATTTTTTCCCCCAGTGTTGGATTAAATCTTCCCTCTGCTCCCCTTGGATTTCTCTTCCCACTCAGTCTCTTGGGAAGACCACTTTATCATTCTCAGATTGTCCCTAGCACCCCTCTTTTCATTCTGCTTGTGGGTGACTCTGAATATTTTTTTTTAAGGAGAATTAAGATCTTGTAGTTAGGCTACACTGTTTTTTAAAATTCATTTGCCTTTTTAAAATGTATTCTAATTAGGTTTACATGACAGCAGAGTGCATTTGGATTCACTGTACACAAATGGAGCACAACTTTTCACTTCTCTGGTTGTACACAATATAGAGTCACACCATATGTATAGTCATACATGAACGGAGGGCATTGTTGTCCATCGCATTCCACCATCTTTCCTGCCCCCATGTCCCATCCCCTCCCTTCCCTCCCCTTTGACCAAAGTTTCTCCATTCTTCCCATGCCCCCTCCCACATTATGGACCAGCATCCACTTACCAGAGAGAACATTCAGCCTTTGGTTTTTTGGGATTGGCTTACTTCACCTAGCATGATGTTCTCCAACTCCATCCATTTATCTACAAATGCCATAATTTTATTCTCTTTTATTGCTGAGTACTATTCCATTGTGTATATATACCACAGTTTCTTTATCCATTCATCTATTGAAGGGCATCTAGGTTGGTTGCACAGTTAGCTATTGTGAATTGAGCTGCTATAAACATTGAAGTGGCTGCATCACTGTAGTATGCTGTTTTTAAGTCTTTGGGGTGTAGATTGAGGAGTGGGATAGCTGGGTCAAATGGTGGTTCCATTCAAGTTTTCTAAGGAATCTCCATACTGCTTTCCAGATTGGTTGTACCAGTTTGCAGTCCCACCAGCAATGTATGAGCATGACTTTTCCCCCACAACCTCGCCAACACTTGCTGTTTGCTATTCTGACTGGCATGAGATGAAATCCTAGTTTTGATTTGCATTTCTCTAATTGCTAGAAATGAACATTTTTTCATATGTCTGTTGATCAATTGTATATCTTCTTCTGAGAAGTGTCAGTTCAGCTCCTTAGCCCATTTATTGATTGGGTTGTTTGTTTTTTTGGTGACAAGTTTTTTGAGTTCTTTGTATATACAGGAGATTAGTGCTCCATCAGATGTGTGTGTGTCAAAAATTTGTTCCCAGAATGTAGGCTCTCTGTTAACCACATTGATTCTTTTGCTGAGAAGCTTTTTAGTTTGAATCGATCCCATTTATTGATTCTTGATTTTATTTACACTATAGGAATCTTGTTAAGGAAATAAGGCCCTAATCTGACATGATGAAGATTTGGGCCTACTTTTTCTTCTATTAGGCATAGGGTCTCTGGTCTAATTCCTAGGTCCTTGATCCACTTTGAGTTGAATTTTGTGCATGGTGAGAGATAGGGGTTTAGTTTCATTTTGTTGCATATGGATTTCCAGTTTTCCCAGCACCAGTTGTTGAAGAGGCTATCTTTTCTCCAATGTACATGTTTGGCACCTTTGTCTAGTATAAGATAACTGTATTTAAGTGGGTTTCTCTCCGTGTCTTCTATTCTTTACCATTGGTCTACATGTCTATTTTGGTGCTGGTACCATGCCATTTTTGTTACTATAACTTTGTAATATGGTTTAAGGTCTGGTATTGTGATGCCTTCTGCTTCACTTTTCTTGCTAAGGATTGCTTTGGCTATTCTGGGTCTCTTATTCTTCCAAATGAATTTCATGATTGCCTTTTCTCTTTCTATAAGGAATGATGCTGGGATTTTAATTGGAATCACATTGAATCTATATAGAGCTTTAGGTAGTATGGCCATTTTGACAATATTGATTCTGACTATCCAAGAGCATGGGAGATTTTTCCATCTTCTAAGGTCTTCTTCAATTTCTTTCTTTAGTGTCCTGTAGTTTTCATTGTAGAGGTCTTTCACCTCTTTTGTTAAATTGATTCCCAGGTATTTTTTTTTTTTTGAGGTTATTGTGAATGGAGTAGTTTTCTTAATTTCTCTTTCAGAGGATTCATCACTGATGTCTATAAATACAATTGATTTATGGGTGTTGACTTTATATCCTGCTGCTTTGCTGAAAGCATTTATTAATTCTAGAAGTTTTCTGGTGGAATTTTTTTGATCCTCTAGGTATAGAATCATGTCATCAACAAATAATGATACTTGAAGTTCTTCTTTTTCTATTTGTATCCCTTTAATTTCTTTCATCTGTCTGATTGCTCTGGCTAATGTTTCAAGGATTATGTTGAATAGTAGTAGTGAAAGAGGGCATCCCTGTCTTGTTCCCGTTTTTAGAGGGAATTCTCCAATTCTTTTTTATTTAGGATGATGTTGGCCTTGGGTTTAGCATAGATAGCTTTTACAAAGTTGAGGTATGTTTCTACTATCTCTAGTTTTTCTAGTGTTTTGAGCATAAAGGGTGCTATATTTTTTTTGAAATGCTTTCTCTGCATCCATTGATAAAATCATATGATTCTTATCTTTAAGTCTATTGATGTGATGGATTATATTTATTGATTTCCGTATGTTGAATCAACCTTGCATCCCTGGAATGAACCCCATTTGATTATGGTGCACTATTTTTTAATATGTTTTTGTATGTAATTTGCCAAAATTTTATTGAGAATTTTTGCCTCTATATTCATCAGGAATATTGGCCTGAAATTTTCCTTTTTTGATGTGTATCTGTCTGGTTTTGGTATCAGAGTGATACTCGCCTCATAGAATGAGGTTGGAAGGGTTCCCTTATTTTCTATTTCATGAAATAGTTTGAGGAGTATTGGTATTAATTCTTCTTTGTAGGTCATGTAGAACTGAGCCGAGAATCCATCTGGTCCTGGGCTTTTCTTGGTTGGCAGGCTCTTGATGGCATCTTCTATTTCCTTGCTTGAAATTGATCTGTTTAAGTTATGTATTACTTCTTGGTTCAGTTGGGTAGGTCATATGCCTCTAGAAATTTGTCAGTGTCTTCAGGGTTTTCTATTTTACTGGAATATAGTTTTCAAAATAGTTTCTAATAATCCTCCATATTTCAGTAGTGTCTGTCATGATATTTCCTTTTTTATCATGAATTTTAGTAATTTGGGTTTTCTCTCTCCTTTTCATTAGGTTGGCTAAGGGTTTGTCAATTTTGTTTATGTTTTCAAAGAACCAGCTTTTTTTGTCAATTTTTTGAATTGTTTCTTTTGTTTCCATTTCGTTGATTTCAGCCCTCATTTTAATTATTTCCTGTCTTCTACTTCTTTTGGTGTTGGTTTGTTCTTCTTTTTCTAGGGCTTTGAGATGTAGAGTCAAGTCATTTATTTGTTGACTTTTTCTTCTTTAATGAATGAGCTTAATGCAATGAACTTTCCTCTTAGCACTGCCTTCATGGTGTCCCAGAGATTTTGATATGTTGTAACGGAATTTTCATTTACCTCTAAGAATTTTTTTTAATCTCTTCTCTGATGTCTTCTGTTATCCATGTATCATTCAATAGCATATTATTTAGTTTCCAGATGTTGGAGTAGTTTCTATTTTTAATCTGTCATTGATTTCTAATTTTATTCCATATGGTCAGATAGGATGCAGGGTAGTATCTCTATTTTTTTGTATTTGCTAAGACTGGCTTTGTGACATAACATATGATCTACTTTGGAGAAGGATCCATATGCTGCTGAGAAAAAAGTGTATTCACTCATTGATGGATGGGCTACTCTCTGTGTATCTGTTAAGTCTAAATTATTGATTATTTTATTGAGTTCTATGCTTTCTTTGTTTAGTTTTTGTTTGGAAGATATATCTAGTGGTGAGAGAGATGCGTTAAAGTCACCAAGTATTTTTGTGTTGTGGTCTATGTGATTCTTGTAGTTGAGAAGGTTTTGTTTGTTATACATAGATGCCCCATTGTTTGGGGCATAGATATTTGTGATTTTTATGTCTTGATGATGTATGATTCCCTTAAGCAGTATGAAATGTCCTTCTTTATCCCTTTTCACCAACTTTGGTTTTGAGTTCACTTTATCTGATATAAGGATGGAAACCCTGCTTGTTTACTTGATACATTTTTTTTCCCACTCTTTCACTTTCAGTCTGTGGATGTCTTTTCCTGTGAGATGAGTCTCTTGAAGTCAGCATATTCTTGGGTCTTTTTCTTGACCCAGTCTGTCAGTCTATGTCTTTTAATTGATGAGTTTAGGCCATTCACATTCAGGGTTATTATTGAAATATGATTTGTAATCCTGCTCATTTTGGTTTATTTTTGGTTTTTACCTTGACTTTGTTTCTTCTTTGATTGGTCTTTCCTTTAGTATATTCCCTCCCTTTGCAGATTTTCATTGTTGGTTATCATTTCCTCCTCATGGAATATTTTGCCGAGAATGCTGTGTAGTGTAGGATTTCTTGCTGTAAATTCTTTTAACTTTTGTTTATCATGGAAGGATTTTATTTCATTATCAAATCTGAAGTTCAGTTTTATTGGATATAAGATTCTTGGTTGGCATCCATTTTCTTTCAGAGCTTGGTATATGTTGTTCCATGATCTCCTGGCTTTTAAAGTCTGGGTTGAAAAATCTGTTGAGATCTGAATTGGTCTTCCCCTATATGTAATCTGATTCCTCTCTCTTGTGGCCTTTAAAATTCTATCTCATTCTGTTTGCTGGGCATTTTCATTATAATGTGCCTTGATGTGGATCTGTTGTAATTTTGTATACTTGGTGTCCTGTAAACCTCTTGTATTTGATTTTCCAATTCATTTTTCATGTTTGAAAAGTTTCTGATATTATTTCATTGAAGAGATTTCGCATTCCTTTGGTTTGAAATTCTGTGCCTTCTTCTATCTTGATAAGTCTTAGATTTGGTCTTTTGATGTTATCCCATAGTTCTTGTATGTTCTTTCATTTCTTACCATCTTCACTGTATGGTCAACTTTATTTTCAAGATTGTATATATTGTCTTCATTATCTGAGGTTCTATCTTCCAAGTGATCTAGTCTGCTGGTGATGCTTTCTATCAGGTTTTTATTTGGTTTATTGTTTCCTTCATTTCAAGAATTTGATTGTTTTTTTTTTCCCACAATCTCTAGCTCTTTCTTGAAGTAATCTTTTACTACCTGTATTTGCTCCCTTATCTCTTTGTTGGTATGATCAGTGGTTACCTTTATTTGCTCTCTTATTTCTTTGTGGGAGTGATCAATGGTTGCCCATATTTGCTTGCTTAAGTCATTCTTTAATTTGCAGATAATTTTAATTATGTACATCCTGAATTCTTTCTCTGACATTTCATCAACTGTGCTGTCAATGGATTCTATTATTTTAGTATCTTGGTTTATTTGGGGCACTTTCTTCCCTTGTTTTTTCATGTTGATTATGTATCTTCCTTTCTTGCAATGCCAATTTGAGTTATTGCGGTTTCTATCCTATAATCTTGTAGTGACACTACAGATTACCTGTATCTTACCTTAGAGTTCACTTCCAGTCTGCAGCAGGTGTCCCCAGATGGACACTACTGCCACTAAAGATGGTGGCGGCGGTAGTGGAAGTAACTGAAGATGGCAGTGGGTGTGGCCTTGGCTAGGCTCCTGCAGTGATCCCTAAAGGTGGTCCTGGGCCCTCACCTGTGCTCCTGTATGTCAGCAGGAACTCTGGCATGGAACTGGGGGCAGACCCAGGCCTCACTTAGGCCAGGTCTCTGGCAGGGGTCCCCGGAGGCAGTCCTTCCCCTGGGACTGTGTTCTCATGTGTCTGGAGCTAGCAGTCTCGGGTCTGATCTTGGCTGGGCTCCCACAGCAGTCCCTGAAGGTGGTCCTGAGCCTTGGCCTCTGTAGTATGCCATTTTTAATTCCTTTAGGTATAGACCGAGGAATGGGATGGCTAGATCAAACTGGGGTTCTATTCCGAGTTTTCTAAGGAATCTCCATACTGCTTTCCAGCGTGGTTGCACCAATTTGCAGTCCTACCAGCAATATATGAGTATGCCTTTTTCTCCACATCCTCGCCAACACTTGTTGTATTCTTTTTTTTTTTTTTTTGGTACTAGGGATTGAACTCAGAGGTATTCGACCACTGACCACTGTGCAGTTGCTGAGACTGGCTTTGAACTCATGATTCTCTTGTCTCAGCCTCCCAAAGTGCTGGGACTACAGGCATGTGCCTCCGCGCCCAGCTTGTTGTTTGTATTCTTGATAACTTCCATTCTGACTGGTTTGGTGACTCTGAATCTTAATGTTTCCAGCCTGGCCCTCCAAATGCTGACTAAAGATCATTAGCTTCTTTCACGTCTTCTCAGTGCCCAGACTGACCAGCCCCTGCTCCCAAGGCTGAAAGTGACTCTCAATGAGCAGTTCCTTGTCTCCCCAGAGTAGCACCACCTTCCACCTAGCATCTCTGCAGGACAGGACTCATCTTTCACACTAACTCTAACTCTACAGTCATCAAGTCCAGGAATCCACCTCCTGAGGTACTCATCAGATCCTGGCCACCCCAATAGAAACCCTGATTTGACTCTCCACCATGAGCCAGTGGATAATGAGGTCCTTTGTGTTCCGGCCCCACCAACCTCAGCTAGATAAATGCCTGGTGGGTTTCTCCACCCCCTGCACTTTCGGCCAGGCTGATCTCATTGAATGCAGAATGCTGTGGTGACTGGACCTTACCTTCCAGTCTCATCCTTCATCCACTCAATCTACAAATATCCACTGAGTGAGTGCCTCCTACTGTGGTCTAGGCACTGGGAACCCAGCAGTGCTCAAGGCAGGCAAGGCCCCCCTAGTTCTCTAGGCCTCCAGTCTTCTACTGGAAGAGCCAAGGCATGGATAAGCAAGTAAGTGGCCAGGATGCTTTCCAAATATGAAAGGCAATCCGAAAATACTATCCTTGATGGTGTGACTGAGGAAACGGAAGGGAGTCTCTTAAACTGGAGTGATCCGAGAAGGCCTTTGAGCTGAGGCGAGCAGGATGAGGAGCCAGGCATTAGAAACGGTAACTACAACGTTAATAGCAAATGCAAAGGTCACACAGAGCAGGACCTGGCCAGGTCCAGTTGGCTGGAGAGTGAGTTGTGGCTGAAGACCACAGAGGGATGGAATCTCGGAGGCTGGAGGAGCGGAGAGCTTGAATTTTATTTTGAATGAGGTGGAGCCTCGGATGACTTTAGGCTAGGGGTTGACAGGATTCGGTTCATATTTTAATAGGAGCCCATGGGCTGCTTGTGAGATGAGATGCAGGGTGGTAAAGACAGGAGCAGGTGGAACAGTCAGGAGGCCCCTGAAGTGATCCAGGGGCTCAGAGAACAGTTACCGCAGTGGAGAGGAAGAGAAGCAGGTTGTGGCTCTGCTCTGGAGGTACAGCCAATGGGACTCTGGAGACTTAGTTGTGGAAGGGAAGTGGATGAGAAAAAAGAACTCCAGACGACTCTGATGTACTGGCTTAAACACTTGGGAGGATAGCGGGGCATTTAGTGGGAAGAGATGGTAGATAGGCGAGAGGGGAAAAACAGGGGTGGGTTTAGGGCGGAGAATCTGGAACTTCGTTAGGTTGTGGTCCGGCCTTTGTGAATTTTCCTGAACCCTGAGCTGGGTCTGGCGACGCCTCTGGGCTTCCGTAGCTGCCTGTGCACCCCTGACCTGATCTGACCACTCCAGGTTTATCCAGGACAGAGGAAAGTGCGCTCGCGCTGCACCAGAGTTGGAAGGCGAGGAGTCAGACAGGGCCGCAGAGTCCAAGCAGGTCAGCAGGTGCAACAGCTGCCCTGCGCTCCTGCAGGGAGAGAGGCACTGGGAGGTCACGAAGAGCCCCGTCTCTCCAGGAAGCGCGTGGGGAGAAACCCAGAGGCCTTCAATTCCGGCACGGGTGCGACAGGGGCGCTCACCCGGCAGAACCCGCACTTGGAGGTTGCGACGCCAAGGAAAGGGCTCCCACTCCCAGGCGCGGGCCGCGCGCTTCTGCCCCGGGCGGAGGAGCTGCACCTACAGCTCCGCAATCGCGCGCCGCTGCCGGAGCGCCCTGGGCCGCGCGGCCGGGTTCCTGCCTGCGCCTGCGCACGCGCTGCGTGGAGCCCTCATTCTGCGCGGTGTAGTCCAGATAGGAGGGATACTTTTCAGATTTTCGGTTCTTGCCGGGATGTAGGCGTTCGTGGCGGGTGGGACGTGCCTACCGTGCGGACCTGAGAGGGAGCGGTTTCCTGCGCCCTACTGTTGACCCGGAACAGTTATGCGCAGGCGTCGGGCGGTGGCAGGCCACCCCAGCCAGCTGGAGTAGGCAGCTGAGGTCAGGCTTGGTGCAGGTGAGACCCCTAAGACCATCCAAAGACCACAAAGCACTCTCCCCAGAGTGCCCTGGAGCCCTGCCCCTCGACCTCCTTCCTGCTCCCAGAGTGCCCCCTCCTCTGCGTCTTCTGAGATCTTGTCGCCCATGAGGCCCGTGATGAGGACTGGCCGTGGGGGCTGATGGGCACTCAGTGTCTGACTCTGTTGCTTCTGAGGGTTGGGCTCTGTCTGGGGGTGAGAGGTCATTGCCCCAAGCGTTGTGTTCTGGGACACAGGTGTATGGGGCTTGGTCAGGAGGTAGGGTGGTAAATGTGAAGGTGTCAGCCCAGAGGTAGCCGTGCTGCAAGGCAGGACGTGGATGGGAACGACAGCCCGTGACCCACCAAGCCCCATAATTTCAATTCTGCAAATATTTCAACGAAATTGACACAGGTGCATTAAAATAGGTTTAAAGTAATAATCTAGAGCTTATGTAATTAAGTAATGTTAAATTTATTATATTGTAATTATTACTATGTATACACTATGAAGGTTTTATGTAATCATAGACCATAAAGTTCTTATTAAGCCACATCTGGGATGATGGGACAGAGTGGGTTAATGAACAGCCAGCTCCTGCCAGACTAAGCTCTGCATTTCCCACGCACTGTCTCAGGTTCCTCATCTGGAAAATGAGGATTACAGTAGCACCTGCTGATAAGCAGTCTCGAGGTCCAGTCATACCTTGAGGCAGGTTCATTGGATAGTCCATTGAGTCCTGAGTGGCCATGCTCAGCAACTTGCACAGTGTGGGCAGAGGCTTTGCATGAATATGTTTCAAACATTTTCTGTTTTATTTGTGGCAGCACATTAACAATATTCTGGAGAAAATGCCCAGGCTGGTGTCAGGAGGGCTGGAGAGGGCATACGACTAACTTCACATCCCTTGTGGGTAAAGGTCTAGTTCCTCAGCCTTGCTTTTCCAAGCTGGCCTCTGATGACTTTGCAGTCCTGTGTTTTGCCCTGGACCCCACATTTGCCAACTGCTTTGTCAAACGGATGAGGTTCTCTATCCTGACATTTACCTTCTTGAAGGGCAGAGTTCAGAGAGTGACACGTACCAGCCTTAGGGCAAAAGCACAATCTGGTGAGGGTGTGTGTTTCTAAGCCTGACAGATTTAGCCAGAAGGATATTTTCCTGAGAAAAAAATTAAATTTCATTCTTCAAAAACAAACATTTCTAATGATACGTCGTGTTTGGAAGGAGAGTGTTAGTCAGCTTTTCCTTGCTGTGACCTAAATACCCAACAAGAAAACAGAGGAGAAAGAGTGTATTTTGGCTCACGGCTCCAGAGGTTCAGCCCCTGGTGGGTGGAGCCACTGCCCTGGGCTCCAGGTAAGGAAGAGCATCATGGCAGGAGGGTGTGGTGGAGGGGCACTGCTCCCTTCTAAGCAGCCAAGCAGCAGAGGAAGGAAGGGGCTATAGGGAAGGTGAGCCCTTCCAGGGCTCCCCCTAGTGGCCCTCCTCCAGCCACACCTGCTACAGTCACCACCCAGTTCATTCCAACTCGGACCTGCTGAGGAGGTTATCACTGTCAGTCTGATCATTTCATTAACTCAGGGGCTTTTGGGGGACACCTCATATCCAAACCAGTAGAGGCTTCTGGGCAGTTTGGTTTCTCACGTTCCCTTCTCCTCTACGTACTTTCCGGAGTAGGTGGGCCCAGTGTTACTTGAGTCAGACAAAGGCCCTCTGCCTTCACCTTTCCAGCACTACCCCCTCTTACCACTGGCTCCTCCGGTCTGACTCTGAAAGAGCATGTTAGGAACCTGCTGAGAAGGGGCCACTGCCCAAGGGGCCCAGGCAGCCCAGCTCATTGGAGGGTCTCTCAGATCACAGTAGTCTCCTAAGCAACAGACAGGATCACCATGGCAGCCAGAGAGAGCTTTCCACAAATGAGAATGTAACTTTTTATTAAATCAAACAGTACCATGTCACTTGGAAAATGTGAGTTTACAGTAATTAGTTTGAGTGTAACATACATAAAGAGTTGCTGTTAAGACATCAAATTTTTTTCTTGAAATCTTAATGTAACTTTGAGAACAATCAAGTTTTTAAAATGTAATTAATTGTTACATACGTGATTCCTTCCCACATTAGTGAAATGGAAGTCACATGAATATACTCACCAAGGTCATTTTCAGTCATTGTTCAGAATTGTTTCCCCAGATACAGTGACAATGTCTTAAGTCATAAACCCTATAATTGTGATAAGAATTAGAGAAGAGGAATAAGAAAACAATCACTTATTAAAAAATGTTGAAAACGCCTGGCTCGGAGGTGTTTCCTGTGGAGCTGGAGGGCTCATCTTTACTTGGCTCCTAAGGAGACGACCACACTTTGCACAGCAGCAGGACTTTCTGTCCCAGCACCAGGGTAGGAGTCTCGAGATGGGATCCTGGGCATGCTCACACTGGGGGTGTGTGACAGCTGCTCTGTGTGGTGACTTGGGCAGGAGGGTGCCATGCTGACACCAGAAGACCAAACCTACCATCCAAGTCCAGTCTTGCCTCTATGCTCACCAGCATCCCTGTCTACAAAGGGACCTAGGGCCACACCAAGGCCTTGTTGGCACCTGCTCTTGGTGGAACAGCTGAGCAGCCACCGTGGCAGGGCTCAGGGCTGTCTACACATGCATCATTCACATCCGGGAAACAAATCATCATGAGCCCTGCTATTTTTTAGCCCCAGCAAATGTCTATAAATTGCTGCTGAGCCAACTCTACCAGAGTATTTCAAACACTGGTCTTGGTCACCAGAGGACATCACCAATCTAGCTGAAGTTCCTGTGATGTTTTTGACAGCTGGCTGTCTGCATGAATGGAATACATTTTCCACCTCAGCAGTGAGGTCAAGTCTCCTTGTTTTGCTTAAACAAGGGGTGGCTCAATCTAGGAATGTCACTCAAAAGCATGGATAGTACTCCATGAAGGAAAGCTCCTTTGTAAGCTACCTTGCAGCTGAAAAGCTAGGAGAAATTCTTCCAGCAGGCAGTTCTTCCTAATGCCTGTCTCACAACAGAGAATGTGCGACTGCAACTGAATTCTGGTTTCTTCAGGGCTCCAAAATTTAAGGATTTCCTCTTCCTGCCCCACATTTAAGATTTGATTCTGAGCCTGTTTCCATAACGAGGTACTCTTCTAATTTACTGGAAAAGATGTGTGCTGAGGCAGTGATGAGAATCCAGCCTGGTACGGCTGTGCAGTGCCTTTGACAAGCTCATTTAGGTATCTATTCATGTCCTTCAGCTCTGGCTCCAGAGCGGAAGTCAGAACCAGTGTGAAGCAGCACAGACCCTGCAGTCTGTCCATGGCACCCATTTGCTTCCGGTGTGGGGCCAACTCCTGGAGTGAACCAGGAGAGGGGAGATGATCCCATTCTCTGCTGTCATTACCAAAGACAGAGCTTCCATAGTAAATACAACATCTGTTCTGCAACTGTAAATTAAAGCAAGACATCAGCTTTGAAGCACAGGAGAGTACCCCAGGATTCATTCCTCACCCTAACGTCAAGAGGGAAACCCTCAGGTCTATGAGTATTCCCTTCCTCTGTGGGTCTCTGGAAGAGCAGAAATTCTGCACTCTCCCTGGTCCTTCTAAGGAGTAACAGACACACTCCAGGAAAACGGGGGAGAGAAGTGGAAAGGGAAAGAAGAGGGATGGCGGGGAGACAGGCATTCTTTCTTTGGGGCACCCTCCACTGGTGGAGCTGTAGTTCTGCCTCCAGAAGTTTCTCAGCCTGGCACTCCTGACATCCTTTGGTAGGTCTTGTGCACTGTGGGATGTTCAGCAGCTCCCCTGGCATGTTCAGCCTCTCCCCTGCAAGTTGGGACAGTCAAAAAATGGCTTTAGACATTGCCAGATGTCCTCTGGGGACAAAAGCTCCCCTGGTTGAGAACCACTGCTTGTGAGCAAATGTAAAAGTCAGATCACATCACTCCCTGCTCCCTCACCCTGACCGGAAGGGCCTGCATGACCTAGCCTGGCTGCCACTCTTCCCAGCATCCCGCCTTCCCACTTTGGGGCCTTTGCAATTGCTGTCCCCACTTCCTATGGATGCCTCCTAATCACCTTCCAGTTCTCAGGTTAAATGTCACCTCTCCTACCTTCCAAGCTGCAGTAGCCACACACTGTCCCTTTACTCTCTACTTCACTACCCTTTTCTTTTGTAGATTGTTATCATTATCTGAAATTATCCGTATTTCATATCTGTCTCCCATGTCAGTCATGGGAGCAGAGACATTCCACGATTTTGTTTGTGGCAGTAGCCTTTGTGTCTGTGATAAAACCTCGATCAAAGTGGGTCCTTTGTAAATACGAGGAATGAATAAATAAATGAATGCCTGAGCTTTGTGCGGGGTGGTGCTGGGGACCTAGAGACGAGCCATACAGGAGGCCTGCCCTCACAGGTTCCAGGCTGGCGAGGGAGAGAGACTAGGACACAGATCGTTCCAGTTCTGGTGACCAGGGATGTGACTGCAAGGTTGGGGACCATGAAAGCCAGACTGCAGGAGAGTGAAGGATGTGGAGAGCACTCTCCAGACAGAGCAGGAGTCCACAGGGCAGAGAAGAGCGTTCGTCACTCATTTTCCCATCTCCCAGGGCTTTACCTGCTCAGAAAGGGGAGGTCTCCAAGAAGAGGTGATCTTGAATGCTCCCTCGGCAAGCTCCTGGTCTGATGGAAGAGGCTGTGCAGTCACGGTCCAGGATAGACTGCAGCAGAGGGAAACTAGGCCGTGGAAACCAGGAGGGACGACTTGGTGCTTGGTGGGGTGTGGGAGGGTTGAATGAGTGGTTGTCTAGCACCCTTCTGTGCAGGATGCTGGAGATGCAAGAGAGCCTGGCTCAGTCCTGGAATAATGTTGCACCCACATCGCACTGACCTATGCACATTGCACGTCCAAGTGCTACGACCCAGAAGGCTGACCCAGCCACAGGCTCCACTACAGAAAAAGACATCAAGGCTTAAGAGATGTTGAGATGCTCACGAGGAGAGCAACCCAGTTGGTATCAAGTGTGACCAGAGGGTTTGGAGGGGCTGAACTAGAAGACTGGACACATGCACAGAAGCCATCTTTTTGCATGGGTAGTGTGACATTGAGTGGCCTCGGGCCAGTCTCTCACACTGGCCTCCCCTCTGGGGAGTCTGAAAAAACCAGTCAGGGAAGGCTGGTGCAGGGCCAGGACAGAGCCCCACCAGAGTGCAAGCAGAGTGGGAGGCTTGCAGTGTGGGAAGAATGACAACCTCTCTCCCTTCCCAGAATGGAACAGCAGCGGGGGCTCCTGTTGTCGTTCATGGGTGTACAGCTGCTGCTCATGGGGGCATCCTTCTACCAAAACCATCACCGCCATGACTTCACCTCCTTTCTGCGCCTCCTAATACAAGACAGGTCAGAGGGGAGAGAAGAGTTGCCCCTTTTGGTCCAGGTCTCCCCACCAGGAATCTCTCACCAGGATGTCTACTCCAACCTCAGCCAGATCCACCCTGTGGACATCAGTGAGGAGGATCTGCCAAATTGCCCCATCATCTCACCCTACATCAGTAAGCTTGGGGTGGGCCTTCTGTATTCCCAACCCCACCCCGGGCTATGAGGAGATAGTGGGACTCCCCAAGAGTCAGGCAGAGTCTGGAGGCAGAAAGCAGTGGATCTGGTGGCTGTGGGTGAACTTTGTGGTTATCTGTAGCTGTATCACAACAAATCACCCCAAACTAGTGTCCTTGAGCAACGATTACGTCTCATAGTTTAAGTAGGTGAGGAATCTGGGGAAGGGCTCAGCTGGGTGGTTATGGTATAGGTTTTTCATGCAGTTGATGAGATGGGACAGCAGCTGGAATGGCAGTGGGCTGAAGCCCTGGGCTGGCTGAGCATCTCCCTCCTCACGTCCATACTGCTCACCTCAGGGCCTCTCCATGTGGTCTCATCATATGGGCTGGTTTGGGCTGCCTGGGAGCATGGCAGCCTTAGAATGCAGACTTCTGACATGGCAGCTGAAGGCTTCAAGAGCAAGTATTTGCACAAACATGGTGGAAGCTACACAGCTTTTTGTGATCTTGCCTTGAAAGTCACATAGTGTCGCTTCTGCCATATTATAAACAGTGACACAGACTCGCCTCTCAGTAGGAGGAATGTCAGATTCTCATTGTAAGGAAGGGGTGAGGAGTGAGAGACACTGTTGTGGACATCTGGAAAAAATCTGGAACAAGAAGGAATGGGAGTCTGGGGTCCTCAGTGAGAGGGAAGTGAGAAAGTAAGTGGTGAGGGATCTGAGAACCATCTGGAAGGAAACATCTGGGAGCTCAGGAGGCAGATTTAGGACCATGAGTCAACAGGGAAAAGAACAACAGGTGATGAGCTTACCAGAGAACAGTGAAGAACAGTGAGACGTGGGAGGCAGGAGGCCTAAAGGAGCATATGTAATCAGGAATGGGGGGTGAGAGAGAATGGTGGAGATACTGAGAGGTGGCAGGAAAAGCAAGACAGGCATTCTGAAGTCTACATGGGTGACTCAGCCCTCTGTGCTGGCATAGTAGTTTCTCAGGACTCCTCAACAAAGTACCACAAACTGGGTGGCTTAAAACAACAGAAATTTATTCTCTTACTATTCTGGAGACCAGAATTCTGAAATCAAGGTATTAGCTAGGGTTGGTTCCTTCTGGAGACTCCTGAGGGAAGAACCATCCTATGCCTCTCTCCTACTTCAGGGTTGCTGGCAACCTGTTCAGAGTTGCCTGCTGGCAACTCTTGGCACTCCTTGGTTTATGGGCGTGTCACTCTATAATCTGACTCCATGGTTGTCTTCTCTCTGGGTCTTCACATGGCTTTCTTATATGAAAACCAGTCACTGGATTTAGGGCTCACACTGATCCAATGTGAATGCATTTTAACAAATTAAAACTGCAAACACCCTATCTTCAGTAAGGCCACATCGAACTTATGATGGACATGAATTGTGGGGGAGCACTATTCAACCCGGTACTACTGGGTTGTGGGCCTGCTGAGTAGGCCCCTGAACATTCTGGGCTTCTGCATCTCTTAGATGGGCCCTTGAAAGTGACGTTCCCAGAGAACCTAACAATGGAGAAGGCAGTGGAGAAGAACCCACTGGTGAAGCTGGGAGGCCAATACCAGCCACCAGACTGTTGGATCTGGCACCGCACGGCAGTGGTGGTACCCTACTATGGGCAAGCTCAGCACCTGCAGCACTTTCTCTTCCACCTGCACCCCTTCCTGCAGCACCAGCAACTGCATTATGCCATTTATGTAGTGAACCAGGTGAGGTGAGAATGAGGAAGGACATGGACCAAAGGGGAGAGTCTGAGCCTGGGCTTGGAGAGTCCTGAAGGTGGCACTCCCTGAGGAGGCCGAGTCTGTGTCAAGAAGAATTTGAACTGGGTGAACTTGGAGCCAGGGACTGTAGGCTGGGACTGGACTCGCCAAGTCTGGGATAAGCTTAAATGGCTGTCTGAGGCAAGGTTCAGTCCTGCTGAGTCTGGGGCTCTCTGAGACCAGGGCTGGCCAAATTAGACAGTAAACCTAGCAGGTAAGTTAAAGCACTGGGGTTGGGGGCAGCTGGGTAGTTGTTTGACTCCCAGTCTTGTCAGTTACTAGCTATGTGGTCTGAGCATGGGAATCATTCATTTATTTATTCAATACACTGCTACTCAGTAGAGCTATGTATGAATTTGGGAGATTTATGCTCTGTACCAGTTTCTCCTTCATGATAGGGAAAATAATGACACTTCTGTCACAGGGTTGTAGAAGGATAAACCAAGTTAATGAATGTAAAGCACTTAGGTCAATGCCTAGCATGCAGCAAGCACTCAACAAGTGGTAACGATGGTGATTCTGATGGTGGTGGTGATGATTTTTGGTGATGGTGATTCTGATGATGGTGGTGGTAATGATGATTCTGAAGGCTGTGATGCTGTTGCTACTGCCAACAACAGTGCTGACAATGGCGATGCTGATGGCCACACTGAAGATGATGATGGAGATGATGCTGATAATGTTGACGGGAGTGATTATGTTGATAGTGTTAAAGATGATAACAGTGGTAATACTTCTGATGGTGCAAATGATGAACATGTTAAAAGTGACAGGGATGGTGGTGCAGAAGATGGTAATGATTAAGGAGGTGCTAAGGATGAAGAAAATGATGGAGGAAAGCCAAACTCTGTGGGGTTTCTGGGCCTCAGACCTAGTCTTCGTTTAGCAGGAACAGAAACTGAGACAAGGCCTTCATCACCTCTCACCTCTGCCTCCTTCAGATGGTCCCTTGAAAACATGGAACCTTGAGGATAGCCAAAGGAAAGCTGAGAGGCTGAGTGGCTGACTGGGATAGGGGTGGGATCCAAGAAAAGCTTCCCAGAAGAGTAACGTTTGAACAGCATCTTCTTGGTCAAGTACGGGGTTTCCAGATCCACAGTAGAAATGAGAAGGTATTCCAGGTGAGGAAATGGCACTTGAGAAGGCTAGAGAGGACCAGCTCGGCAGGTGGAGGAACAGACTACTGCTTCATGGCAAGGGCTGCACCGAGCATGTGGTCCACCTCAGGTAAACAGTGCTGCCTTCAGCAGGGGCAAGCTACGCAATGTGGGGTTCTGGGAGGCCATGCAGGAGGAGAACTGGGGCTGTGTCTTCTTCCATGATGTGAACCCACTCCCAGAGGATGAGCGCAACATCTATACCTGTGACATCTTCCCTGCTCATGTGTCTGTGGCCATTGACAAGTTCAACTACAAGTAGGTACCTACTGTGAAGAACTGCTCTCCCTACCTTTCCTTGTAGCTCACCCTGCCAATCTGTACAGTGGGGTCAATGGTCTATGTCCTGTTCCCTGGAACTAAGGGTGGGAGGGGTGATGGACCCTTTGCAGATAGTGAGGAACCTTCCTCTTGGACATGAGTGGAAAGTGTGGGCAGTGATCATTGAAGAGGGGTCAGAAGATCTATTTAATAAAGTGATGCACAAAGAGGGTTGTTATAAAGGTCAGAAGAGAACATGAGAGGAAGTTATAACCAGGGGTGAGGAAGGGGCTATTGAGAGTCTGAGGAAAAAGTTTATCAAGAGGGTCACAGTCAGATAATTCAGAGAATGAAGATATTCCAAGGGTTAGAGGGAAGCGAATCCCAGGCTTCAAGGGGAGATGAACAGAGACAAACAAAGGGGTCAGGGGAGAGGTTATCATGGAAAAATGGAGAAAGGCTGACCCAGAAATGGACCTTGGAGATCCTGGCCAGCAGGGCCTCTGTGGCCTGAAATTCCTTGTTTCCAACTCTCTCTGCCTCTCTAGGCTGCCCTACCGAGGCTTCTCCAATGTGTACTGGAGCTGGGATGACGAGGATGACAACATAGCTACCAGGTGAGGGGGCTCAGGGTCCCACCATGTGGGGATACAGGATTCCCTAGACTGAGGCTGGCTTGGGTTTCCCAGACTGGGGACACATGGCCACGGTCACTAGGGGGCTGGGCTGCGGCATGGGGATGGTCAGAGGAGACAAATGTATCATGTCCCTGCCCTTTCTCCTGTCCCTGAAAGGGTAAAACTAAGTGGGATGCTCCTGTCACGGCCCCACCTACACTTTGGCCACTACCACATGCTGGAGGAGGGGCCGGATCCTAGCCAAAAGCAGAAGCAGAGTTCCCGGAGGTGAGTCAGTGCTGGAGACGTGGTGGGGGGCCTTGGGCTCCCCAAAGCCTGGGCTCCCATGGCTGCCACTTGCCACCCTCAGGCCTAGTCTTCGGGCCTGGATCCACCAAAGGTGGCGACAGGATGGCATCAACTCACTCAGCTACAGGCTGCTGTTCAAGGACCAGCATCCCCTCTACACCAACCTTACTGTGGACTTCAACTTCCAAGACCCAGAAACCCCAGGGCCAAACAGAGGTATCTGGAGGCTGGAACAGAGCTTCTGAGGCCAGGGTTCCAGGGCAGCCTTCCCACCCACCCCACCTGATTTTTTATTAAAGGAGTTGATTTTATTGGATTCTCCTCTCTGCCATCCCTGATTCCCATCCATCCATCCTCTCTTTTATTCAATCATGCCTAGGAGGTGCTATCTATCAGATATTAATGGTACAGGGAAAACTTCCCTTTGAGTGAATGCACTGAAAATGGGAATCAGAATTTTGTGGTAAATACAGGAAGTTCTGACTGGGACTCCAGGTTGAATAACAGAATTCTATTTCTGAATGTATCTGCCTTTCAGACTTGACAAAAACATTTGTGGAGTACTTATGGGGGCTGGCCACCACTTGAATGCTTGGCTTTATATAGTAACAAAAATGCAAGTGATTCACAAAGGAAGCTGTGAGTTAAAGACCATTAATGGAGCATCCATTGTGCACCTGAGGTGATAATGGCATGAAGAAGTTAAGTCACTAGTTATCAAGTTGGTGAGATGCAGAGCTGGGATGTATACTATCCTGGTAGGCTGGCTCCAGACCACCTAATTGCTCCTATGTCCAAGCCTTGTGTTAATTCTTAGAATGATCAAAGGATGGATCAAGGACTAATTTAGGCTGGGAGAAGGCAGTATTTTTTGATCAAATCACATAATATGACATTCTCTATGTCACCATGCCTGTCACTGCCCAATATTAGAAAAGGTCATGGGGAGGAGGGTAGTTTAGTAGTTGAGTCAAGATACTAGCGTCAGGCAGCCTGGTTCAAATCTGAGCTTTTCTCATGAATAGATTTTTGGTCTTGGTAAGATCTGTATCAAGTTCTCTAGGCCTCGGTATCCTCATCTATAAAATGGAACCTGTCAGGGTAGATTACCTCCTATATGGCCAGGAAGAGTAAATGAGTTAGTTAACACAAACTGCTTATAATAGTAGCTTCTCCTCCTGAAAACTCAAAGTCTGGACCCCTCAATCTTACTTTGAGACCCTTGCACAAACAGTTGTTCATCTCTCAGTTCTTGAAGCCAACAGGTCTTTACACAATGCTTTTAGCATGTCCTCATGTGACAGGAAACCATGTTTCTCTGTGGGACCCATCCACTCTAAAGCCATCACACAGTCACCCTCCAGATTCCTCAGTCTCTGATCCAACAGGCACTAAGTACCAAGGGCTTGTCCCAAGAATCACCATGAAGAGGCAATAGAGAATGACAGGAGCCAGAGACTGAGGAGGTGAGCAGTGGACAGAGAGGCTTGCGGGAGGAAATGGGGAGAGAAAGAAACGAAAGAGTTGTGAACCATGGGCCCTCAAGGAGGCAAGGTGTGAGGTCAGAGGTGTGGGATTGCCAGGAAAGGGCAACATGCAAGCGGAGGCAGGAGGAAGCCTGCCCTAGAGTATGTCTGTGGCAGGGGCAGGGGAGCAGTGTTTAGGGAGGGCCATGTGAGGCATGAACACTTGCCGGAGCTAAGGATTCCGGCAGGCTCAAGGACACAGTCCCACCAAAATTCACCGAGCACTTGATCTCTCCAGGAAATTCCAAGGGCTCAACACACTTACAGTTTGCTTCTCACTCAAGGAATAAGGCACCATTATATTCTCCCTTTAGCCAAATAAGTTGCTCAATGGATACACAGACCTGGACTTGTCCAAAGATTTTGCTGTTGTGCTCTTCAGAAGGGAATACAAGAGGGTTTTATTTTGTGTTTAGCAAAAAATATGGGTAAAAGAATTAATACTCTCCAGGTGTGGTGGCTTGGGAGGCTGAGGTGAGAGGATTGCAAGTTCAAAGCCAGCCTCAGCACCTTAGTGGGACCCTGGCTCAAAATACAAAACAAAAAAGGGCTGGGGATATGGCTCAGTGGTTGAGCACCCCTCGTTCAATCCTGGTACCAAAAAATTAATAATCAAATTGAGAATGGTGGAACAAATTACAGCATATCAACACCATGGAACAGCATGCAGCCACTGAAAAGACATATTTTAGAGTGGAAATAAAATAGCATGAGATGTGATCTGATCTTTATAAAATAATGAAGAGAGCCTGCAGTAGGTGTGTGACTGCAAGCCCAGTGTGGGTGTCCCCTGCTGGCAAGCGTCTTCTGTGAAGAGCCAGTGAACGTTTTCAGCAGAGGGCCACGGGGCCTCTGCCCCTGGAGTCTGAAAGTGGCCTAGGCAGGACACGAACAGATGAGCATGGCTATGCTCCAGTAAAACTTTATTATAAAAGCAAAACTGCTGGTAGGCCACACATGGCCAATGGCCACAATCTACTGACTCCACGTGTGTATGATTAGGAGCCTTTATAAAAAATACCAGGAGTCCAGACTAAATGGCTGGCATTAGTTATGTGTGGAGACACACGCCACAGATGGTAGAGATGGAATGAAAGGGAGTGGGGAGCTGAGCTAATGTGAAAGAAAAGTCATAATATGAAGCTCACTATCAGTATAACATCTCATTTATGCATTTATCAAAAAAGGCACATTCATGTTGCTACAGAGCTGGGAGCCCACCAGGTTGAGCCGAGGCAGCCACCACAGTCCTTGGGTGCCAGTTCTGTGACTCTGCTAGAAAGAATTTGGGCAAAACACATAGTGGTAAGAAAAGTTTAGTAGAATGAAAGGAGAGGGTTGCATACAGCATGGGGCTGCAGTTGCTAAGAAAACTAAGTCCTCTGTTCTCCTCTTGATTTCCCTGTCTCCCCTAAGTTGGCTTGCTGCCCTTTGGATAGTCTCCAGCAACTTCCCTTGTGAAGGAAGGATAACCTGGTTGAGAGGGTGGCTGGGACATTTTCACTGATAAGGAAGGGCTGGTTGTAAGAGATGATGCTTGCACTTACCTGAAAGCCACAGAGCCCCTTGAGGGGTTGTATGCAGCTGTAGCTGGGGGTCTTAATGTACCAGACCTCACTTTTCTGATACTTACCTGTTTTAGTTAGGGTCCCCAGGATTTTAAGTAATAATTCCCAAGGGATCATAGCTCTCTACTGTCTGGGGAAGGTTAGGTATTCCAGATCTCATTTCCCAGTTCTTGCCCATTTAGATAAGGTTCCCTGCAGTTTTAGTTTTATGGCTCCTGGATTCTTCTTGGTGCAGAGGCCTAACATCTGTCCTTTCCCTCTACCCACCTGTTCATGGCTAACCTACCAACAGAATAATAAATTAATGACCATTGATGGTACAATCCCATGACATATATTTTCAAAAGGGATTAAATTGGATTAACACAAACTACACTCTTTAAAAAATAACTATGATCTACTCCTCTTTTGCAGTAGATTCCACAGCACACTCCATTGAACTACGGAAATACACACACATACATGTATATAAACATAAATATATATGCTGACAGATCATATATACATATATATATAGCATACACACATACACATATAATATACATGTATACATTACTGACCCATGTATTATACATACCATCATCCTATCAGTCACTTTGCTGGCACTCTATTTTTATATTGTTTTACTGTTTATTTTTTTGGTCCTATGGATTGATTACAGAGGCACTTTTTACCACTGAGCAACATCCCCAACCAACCCATTTTATTTTTTATTTTGAGACAGAGTCTCACTAAGTTGTTTAGGGCCTTGCTAAATTGCTGAGGCTGGTCTCAAACTTGCGACCTTCTGCCTCAGCCTCCTGAGCAGCTGGAATTATAGGTGTATGTCACTGCACCTGGCTGCTGGCACTTTAGAAATACTGATATCCCAACAATAAATGCAATTATAATTGAAATAATTTCTCAAAAACTTTCCCACCAAATAATCTGATAACAAGGTGTCTTATACTATTTTCTATAGAAAGTCTTTTCTCAACATATGCTTCTTCCTGAGAGAAAATTCATAATCCTTAACAAGACTACACATTCCGAATTTTTTCTAGAGCATTAATACTACAACGTGTAATTAGATCTCTATGTCTGCTTAGTTATGTAACTCAGTGAGTATATTTCAGCTAGAGATATGCCAATGGATTAGGAATTGATTGTAAAGCCTTTCACAGAGTAACCGCATCTGTAAGCACTGTCTCTGGAATGAGTTGTCTGGTGTTTATTGAAATTCGATCTGTTGTTGAAGGCCTTCCCACATTCAGAACACACATAAGGCCTCTCTCCTGTGTGAATTCGCTGATGTGCCTTGAGCTGTGGTTTCTTACTGAACAATTTCCCACAGTCACAGCATTCATAAGGTTTCTCTCCAATATGAATTCCTTGATGGGTAGTCAACTCTGATTTACAGAGGAAGGCCTTTCCACATTTGTGACAGACAAAAAGTCTCTCTCTAGTGTGAGTTACCTGATGTTTATGGAAATTGGACCTGCCATTGAAGGCCTTCCCACATTCAGTGCACACATAGGGTTTCTCCCCTGTGTGAATTCGCTGATGCTCTCTGAATTGGGACTTGGATGTGAAGGCTTTCCCACAGTCACTGCATTTGTAAGGCTTCTCTCCTGTATGAGTTCTCTGGTGCATGCTGAGTATTGACTTCTGGTTGAAGGCTTTCCCACATTCACTGCAAACATGGTGTCTTTCTCCAGTATGAATTTTCTGGTGTATGTTGAGGTGTGACTTTTGGGTGAAGGTTTTTCCACAGTCACTACATTCATAAGGTTTCTCCCCGGTGTGAATTCGATGATGTATATCAAGTTGTGACTTGGAAATGAAGGATTTCCCACAGTTACAGCACTGATAAGGCTTTTCTCCAGTGTGACTTCTCTGATGCACAGTCAAGTGTGCCTTCTGGACAAAGGCCTGCCCACATTCAACACACACATAGGACTTCTGTCCTGAATGGATTCTCTGGTGCAGGTTGAGTGTTGACTTCTGGGTGAAGGCTTTCCCACACTCACTGCATGCATACTGCCTCTCACCAGTATGGATTTTCTGATGGACACTGAGGGTTGAGTTCTGGGAGAAACCTTTGCCACATTCACTGCATTCATAGAGCTTTTCTCTACTATGAGTTCTCTGATGCCTGAAGAGAGATAACATCTGGGAAAAGGCTTTTCCACATTCGTGGCATTTATATGGCTTCTTTCTACTGTGAGTTTTCTGGTGGGTAACTAATTCTGATCTCTGAATGAAGACCTTCCCACATTCCTTACATATATAGGGTGTGCTGCCTGTGTGACCTGTCAGATATACACCGAGTTTTGGTTGTGGGGTAAAGGTATTCCCAAATTTGCTGCATTTATGGAGCCTTTCCACACTACAAGTTCTCTGCTGGGGAAGGATGTGTGGCTTCTGGGTGAATTCCCTCCCACATTCAGTACATTCATCTGGTTTCCCCCAAAGATGAATATGATGTTGCATAAGTGGTTGATTACGGCTGAGAAGTTTTTCACACTGATCACCATTGCCTAAGTTCTCTTCTGTAGGAATCATCTTACAGTTGGCATTAAAAGAGCTAAGAGTGAGCAGTTGACCAGAATCAATGACGTCTTCAAGATGTTTTGTGACACTGCTTTGATTCTGACCACTTGCTTCTAGGTTAGGTTTCAGACATTTTGCAAATGAGCACCACTTAAGAGGTCTCTTTTGTGAATAAACAAGGAGAAGCCTTGAGGGAATGATGATCTTGGGGTCCTTACGTCCACAGTTGCTCTCTATGCTCAGTGTTTTCTTGCTGATGAAAACACCATGACTCAGGTGTTGGATCTGATTTTGCTGATCTCTCTTTGTAAGGTCAGCATCCTGTCGCAGTTCTTCTAAAATGGAACACCATGAACCATCTCTTGTGATTTCTCTTGCTGTATCATTTTGAAATGAAGCTTTCTCAGAAACTTCTTGTTGTAGGATATCAAGTCCAAATTCTTCTGGTAGGAGAAACAGAAGATGAAATAGGTACAACAAACAGGATAGAGGAGGGATTGTATGGAATTGATTGTGACTGAACAGGAGGAAATCTGAGTCATGTAAAAATAATGCTGGTGATGTCAACAGTGAGTAGAACACTCACACAGCCCTTATAACACACCAAACACCGCCCTACGCAGCACCAGGCATGCACCAAGCAGCATCTGACACAATACACATGCACTCACTCAACCACACAACCACCTCAGTAGGGAACTACGCCCACTCCCAATTTTACAGACGAAGAAATAAATGGGAGTACAGATGCTTACATAATTGTCCAAGAGCATTCTGCTAATCTGTGGGACCACTGGATTTTGATGAAGGCAATCTGAATAAACTTATGTAGGCTACCCAGACAGCCTGACCTAGTAGGATGAGGAAGGGAGGAGCAGACAAGGCTGCAGAGGCAACACTGAGGGGCAGCCATGGCTGAAGGAGGAAGCTCTGAGTGCAGGACTCCAGCAGTGGAGAAAAGCCTATTCACATCCTCTGTCCACTTCAAAACGAGTTTTCTCTTTTTGTTTCATCTTGCATCCTTGATAGCATCTTTACCCACATATTGGCTTTCATTTATTTTGGTGCTCTTACACTCTTATGTCCCCAGGCATAGATCTGGAACATCTTTAACTTTTCACTTCACGTAGATCATACAAATCTTGCCAAACCTAAAATTTAAATTACTACCAAAAAGCATCCAATGTAAACTATCAGAACTGTGCAAAACAGCTTTTCCATCACTTTCTAATGTATCTTACCAATGTTGAAACAAAAGAAATCCAATTTACTCCCAAATCCAAGCATATACTCACATCCTCCACCCCTACTAAGCTTTTGTCCTCTGCTTCTTCCAATTCAAAACTGCTTCATGGAACAGTAATTCATATTGTGCCTTGAAAATTAGCTCCCAATGTCACTTCACCTCTGTTTTCTCTGAACTTAAAAAGCAGTCACTCCTACACTGGGTACTTTGTTCCGAGTAGCCCTTCACTGCACAGGACTAATGCAGGCACAGCTCACACCACTGCCCTCCCATTCCATCTCCTTTCAGTGTACCTCAGAAGATGTTTAAAATATTGTTTTAAAATAAAATGTTAAAAATGGAGCAAAATACTCCTCTCTGTCTTCAGAAATTCACCAACTCTTTGACCCTAAATGGTGTCCTCAGGCTTAACATTGATGTAATGAAAAGTAAGGAGAACTCAAAATGATCAATGGACTGTATGCAGAGTAGATCACCTATGGGGCAGACATTAAGGAAAGTATGGAAATGACTATCAGAGCTGAACAGTGGAAACCATTCAGGTGTATTTTTAAACTAGAAATATGGGCCATGATGACAATGTCATGAAAAGAGTTTGCTAATCCTACAGAAAAGGAAAGAACAGCATGTTTGCATCTTGGGAAAAAAACAAAATAGCAAGGCTTGATGTGAGAACATCTGTCAGAAACATCTTGACTGAACTCAGGAAAGAACAGAATCCACAAATCTCATTAGGAACAAAACAGTCTAAATGAGAAAATAGGGAGCTGATTTATACTGATACCACCAGGATTAATAAAAAGAGCCATGTAGGTAGCTGGGTGTGGTGGCATACACTTGTAATCCCAGCCACTTGGAAGGCTGAGGTGGGAGGATTGCAAGTTTGAGGCCAGTCTCAACTATTAAGAAAGGCCCTGGGGATGTAGCTCAGTGGTAAAGTGTCCTTGGGTTCACTCCCCAGAACCAAAACCAAAAACCCAAACTAACAAAGAAAAAAAGAGCCATGTAACTTATGGAGTCAACAAGAAAAATAGGTAAGAATTCCAGAGTAATAAATTAGAAGACTGAGAGAAGAGCCCAGAAACAGAAGAATCTGACAAAATTTGTCAAATTATAAGAATTTCTAGTTTGGATGAGGATAATCCAAATTTCTGATCTTCTAAAATTAAGGAAGTGAGTCAACTCATGGGAACTATTCTCCATGTAACCAACTTAAGCACAGGAACTAGATGTACAGATGCAGGAGTTGTTGCCATACAGATCTGGAGGTAGGCATGCAGAATGGATGAGCTCTTGCAGTCCACTCCTACAAAGCAATGAGCACACGAATGTGAAGACCACCAAACCAGAGGCGACACAGCAGGAGGCAGGAGAGAGGATCCAACAAGAAAACAAAATCAACAAATTCAGGGACAAATAAACAGGGAAAACTTTTAAAAGGCAGAAAACTACATGGACACAAAGGAAAACAAGATGAAAAGGAATGTACAAATGGAAAACCCAACTGAGATGACAAGGAGATGCTCTATTCAGTTACTAAGGAAATTAACTTAGCAGTGAAACAATCCTGTTACCAACACATGGGCCACATGAAAACCAATACAGTGAACATCAAGGGTTAACAGGCTGTTCCAATACCAATCCTTGTGCATTTGCACATGGGAGTGTGGACTGGTGCAGTCCACCAGAAGAGCCATATGGTTCAGTTAGTCAAATTAAGTACACTTCTCTCCATGATCTGGCTAGCCCACTCCCCGTACTCACACAAAGTCTTACACAGATTTTGCGTAAGTCTTTTGAGAAAGTCTTACACAGTCTCCTGCTCTACATTTCTAACATCACGTATTGCAGCATTAGTTGTGGAAACAGAGAGAAGGAAGTAACCAGTGTCAACCACTGGGGGAAAGGAAAAGCAACGTAGACTGATAATGCCCCACAAAGATACTCACTTCCACCTGGGTAAGCATCACTCACCTTCGCACTTCTGATGAGGGAGTTCAGCTTCCCCCTTCTGTGATGCCTTTCCTTTACACATCCTGAAGATCACCTCCGAGCTGGAAATGAGGTACCCTGCTTTTGGAAGGATACAGGACTGGTGTGTAGCTTCTTGGGTAGTATGTTGAGTCATGTCATTATTTTTGTAGTACTGGGAACTGAACCCAGGGGTGCTCTACCACCAAACCACATCCCCATTCCTTTTTATTTTTTGAGATGGGGCCTCACAAAGTAGCCAAGGCTGGCCTTGAACATGCAGCCATCCTGCCTTAGCCTCCCAAGCTGCTGGGAATACAGGTGTGCAACACCACACCCAGGTGCTCCTTGGGTTTTAGAGGACAGCAATAAAACTTGGCAATTGCTCATTGGCAAAGTCAACCTTTTCCACTGGGCATGAAGCAGTACTTGGAGGTACCCAAAAGGAATAAAAAATTACCAGGGAAAAAACTATGTCATCCTCTGATATCCCACGGTGTTCTATAAGGGGGGAGAGAGAAAATCTCACTGAAGCCCGTCCAAGATTCCCAGGTCTGCAGTGCTCACCCACTGAGAAGAGATGACTACAGATCTCTAGCATCACGTCCTTGTAGAGGTGTCTCTGGGCAGAGTCTAGTTGCTGCCACTCCTCCTTGGTGAAGTCCACAGTCACATCTTCAAAGGACACCAGTCTCTGTAACAACATGTCCCAGCTCACTGTAAATTATTCATCATCAGTAATGGGAAGTTACATATAAAGACGTGCTTCTGATGAATTTTCACAATGATACATCATCAGCTGCCCCACTAAATATCTCTCTCACACCGTCTCTTGGGGGATTAAAAAATTTCTATAAACATCCTGCCATTCGTTGTGCATTCAGTCTTTTTTTTTTTTTTCCAAAAAGAATGGAAATGGATTATCTCTAAAAATCTAACTAATGAGGATTAACCAGCTTGATGTTTATTAAGCAACTACATGTCAGGCTGTAGATGTGCTAGGTTCTGGGGGCTTGATAAAATTACATAAGCTTTTACTCTTAGCAATTCAGTGATTTGCAAAACAGGAAATAAACAGGTTCAACTATGGGGTTAAAAAGGGGACTTGGTAGAAGGGTACCCAGAGCACACTGTTGGAAGAGGCAGTTAGGGACACGCAAGTATTCCTGGGAGTGGCAGTCATACTACTCAGGGTTGGTGAAGAGTAGACTGGAAATGAGGTCTGCTGCAAGATGTGGAGAAAATCATTTTCCAGAAAAAAAAGTGGGAATGCAGGTGGAAAGGAAAAACCGTGGTTAATTCAGGGAGCAGCAGGTATTCCGAGTAAGGGGAGAAGTGACCTGTTGATATCTGGAAGATGGTCATCATCCAGGTTCCAAGGAGGTGGGCTGGGGCAGATGGGATTGTGAAATGGGTATGAATTTTTAATTGTAGTCAATGAAGTGCCAACTTCTTCAAGAAATGAACTGAGTAGAGCCAGGCACGGTGGTGCATACCTGTAATCCTAGAAACTCAGAAGGCTCAGGCAGGATAACAAGTTCAAGGCCAGCCTCAGCAATTTAGCGAGGCCCTAAGCAATTTAGTGAGACGCTGTCTCAAAATAAAAAATAAAAATGGCTGAAGATATAGCTCGGTACTAAAGTGCCCCTGAGTTAAATTCCTAGTGCCAAATAAATAAATAAATAGTGAAAAAAACATGGATAAAAAACATTTATAGATGAAAAAGAGACTAAAGAAACATATCAGTTAAGCAAAATATATGGATATTGGTCGGGTCTTAGCATGCAAATCCCAAGTTTAGGCTGTATGACCAGGTATTGACAATATTAAGAAATCAGGAGTATTTTTTAAGTATATGAATGATATTTCTGGTTATGTAAAAATATCATCTCTCAGAGATACATATTAAAACATTTATGGAGTAATATGGTATCTAGGATTTGACCATGAATAACATAGGAATGGCAGTCACAGATTAAACAGAATAGGCCACATGCTGAGATGATCAGATGAACAAAAAAGGTTCGTTACATCATTCACTCCATTTTTGCTGCTGCCTGGAAATTTTAATAATACAAAGTTCAACACCCACCATCTTCCACTAAAAACAAAATCTTACCTGAAAATCTGCATGCATAATTGAACATGTGGCCATTTCCTTCAAGAGTTGAAACTATTTTTTGGAAGAATTCTAAAAACATTCTTCTTGAAGAATCTTTATTAATCTAGCATTAGACATTTACAGAAATGTAAACAGTGCCATTCTTCCCACTAAATATTATTTTTTGTTTTAGAAACAGATTACTTTGAACTAAAATTCTTTACATTAACACATTAAATATATTATTTAGTTCTAATGAATTAATGAATAATTTTACAATTTCAGTTATAATATCTAATCTGCAAAACATGGATAGATATTTATCACAGAAAACTTTCTTTGGTGCCCTCAATGATTTTTAAGAGGACAGGTTCTATTACAGACTATATGTCTGAGTCTACCCCAAAAAAGTTGAAATGCCAACCCCAGTGTGACTGTAATTAGAAAGTAGGGTTTTTGACAGATAATTAGTTCATGAGGATAGAGCCCTCACAAATGAGATTAGCTACCCTCTCCTTTTTCTTTCTTTCTTTCTTTCTTTCTTTCTTTCTTTTTTTGGTACCAGGGATTGAACTCAGGTGCACTTTAACACTGAGCCACATCCACGACCCTTATTATTTTTTATTTTGAGACAGAGTCTAAGTTGCTGAGGCTTTGAACTTGTGATTGGGTTTTGAACTTGTGATCAAAGTTCAAAGAACTTGTGATCCTCCTACCTCAGCCTCCCAGGCTACTGGGATTACAGGTGTGTGCCACAGTACCCAGTAAGACTAGTCCCCTTATAAGAACAAACATAAGAGATAAAGATTATGAGGATACAATGAGAAAATGGCATCTACAGTTGGGAAACGGGCCATCCCCGACACTGGACCTGCTGGTGCCTTCACCTTGGACTCCCCAGCCTCCAGAACCCACAGAATGAACCTTGTTTCAGCTGTTACAGCGCCTGTTATAGCAACCTGAACTACAGACAGGTGCTGAGACCAAGGTGCTCCAGAACCACTCCTTTCTGCTATGAATGCTCTTACTCATGCACAAACATGCACACACCATCATCATGGGAGCATATGAGCTGGCAGAATGGGTTTTGTTGTTGTTGTTTTTAAAAATAAATAAGAAAATGGAAAGATTTATGATAGTTTTTTAAGGATAATTTAATATTTACAAGATGACAATTGGTTTCATCAAAATATTAGGTCATACCATAAAATGATTTAGTATTCTTTAATGTTACATAAATTAAATACCCTTAAAACGATAATACCAAGAGAACTTCTACTTCAATTTTCAGTATCAAAAAAAAAAAAAAGAAAGAAAGAAAAAAGAAAACGACAAAAGAAAGCAAATGATGAAGGAGATGTGTATGAACCCTTTAAAATGGTCAACAAACACCTGAATAACATAACAGGAATTTTGAAAGGAGAAGCCAGGCACAGTGGCACACATTTTTTACAATCCCAGCGACTGAGGAGGCTGAGGCAGGAGGATCCCAAGTTCCAGGCCAACCTTGGCAACTTGGTGATATCCTTTCTCAAAAAATAAAAAGGGACTGGGGTTGTAGCTCAGTGGTAGAGTGCCCCTGAGTTCAATCACCAGTACCAAAGAATAAATAAATAAAAGAGAAAAAGTGCAGGGCGGGCAGTAGTATGGAATGCTTTAAGAAAACAAAAAGAATTTCCAACCTATAATGTGAACCCAGTTAAAGATAAATATAATGGTAAAATAAATAATTTCTATGCCATCTTCGAGTATACATATACACACACACTTTTATAGGCTACTACATACTTAATATGTAAATACTGGGCTTTTTGGTCTTTGGCAATCTCAGATATGCTGGTCCCATAAGATTTACCTGCCATGTACACATTTCTAAGCAGCTCCTATAGGATGCACTCCACAAAAAGAGTAACTCTAACCTAGAAAAGAAAGCCAAAGGATTCAGGACACAGGGAACTGGACACATCAGAGAGAAGACAATTCACAGGTGATGGTGAAGGGTGCCACCATGATAAGCCTGAGGGTCCAGTGCTTAGAGAGCCACAGGGCTCCACCCTATCAAGTTAGACAAGTGCCAGAAGAGGCTTCATCAAGAAGACAGAATTGCTGGGCACTGTGGCACATGCCTAAAATCCCAGCGTCGGAGGCTGAGGCAGGAGGATCACAAGTTCAAAGTCAGCCTCAGCAGCTTAGCGAGGCCCTAAGCACCTTGGCAAGACCCTGTTTAAAAAAATAAAAACAAAAAGGGCTGGGGGTGTGGATCAGTGGCAAAGCACCCCTGGGTTCAATCCCTGGTACAAAAAAAAAAAAAAACAAGGAAGAAGAAAGAATTTTAAAATTGACTTTCTTATGATCTGGTTGGCTTTACTCCCAGACTGGCTGCTTGCTGACCATATGACCTTGAGCCAACTGTTTCATTCTGAGGCTCAGCCTTCTCTTCTATAAAATGGGGATAATAGCAACTCACAGGTCTACTGTGAAAATTAGAACAGTGCCTGGGACATAGAAAGCTCTAAATGAGTGTTTGCCGCTCTTGGTGCTAGCTAATAATAAATTCAATTTATGAGAAGAATATCTACACACTTGGAGGAAAATCTGGTAATACAATTACATAAAATTATTCAATCAATACATAAAATTATTCAGTCCAGGAAAAAACAGAATGTGCAGAACAAAAAATCATCACATTATACAACAGCAGCTATCGAAGCAGGTTAGACAGTCAAAACCAGGGAGGATGGACCTGACCAGAAGTGAATCCACATCTGAGAGCCACGGGCATGGCAAGTATGCATCTGCATGCTGGGGAATGGGAATGTGTGAGAGGCACCCTCCAGACCCAAGAACTTGAGAGGCAGCAAGATGAGCATGTCACTAAAAGATTGGAAGGCATGGGGCATTATCCCCTGTGTGGTGCACTCTCACAAACACTGAGTTCAAGATCTGCTGTTTCCTACTGCACTCAGATTCTGGACAACTGCTCCTGCAACAGCTCCTGCTTACCTCACTAGATCCGTCCTGCTCCTCTGGACCCAGGACCTGGGGCTTCTGGGATAAGTGCACATCAGCTGGCATGTCACCTCTGGACTTCCACTCTTGGTTTCTCTTGCTAGCAGTGCTACTTTCCTCAGGAGCTGGAGGCTGGGTGGGCACTACAGGCCTCAACCAGAGCCACTGGGGAGAGACAGGCTGGACAGTGAGGAGAATCCTGCAGTCTGGACGACCTGGCCTGACTCAGAGGCCCCAAAGACACCAGGAAACCCTGGAAAGGCAACGACTGTGTGGTCACTCATCCAATGGTTGCCTCACATGAATCTGAAGGCCCCAAAGTGAAGGTTACTGTGTAGACACTGCAGAGTAGGGTTAGGAAAGAAAAAACTATGAGTTGAGACTAAACTTGAAGGATTCTTGTAGCCATGCCGCCTTTTAACTGTGAGAAGGGGAAGACAGTACCAACTACCCATCACTGACCTTGCCATGTAAACAGGGTCTGGCGGAGACACCAGCACTGACCCACCCGTCCATCTCCAAAAGACCCAACGCTCGCTGCCCAGAAAGCAATGCAGTCACCCTGGCAAACGCCCATCAGCAATCCTCCAGGCCTCCGGCCAGCTGGCTCCCACCAGCACCCTTGGCCACCGACTCTGCTAACCCCCTGGGCGTGCCACGAGGCACCTCCAAGTCCTCTCGCCCCTGAGGACCCGGCCCCCAACCCACCACTGGCTGCTCAGGGCCCCGCAGGACTCCCTCGCCATGGTCCTCCAGAGCCACCCACCTAGGCGCTGAGGACGCACGCGCACTGTCCTCAAAGGAACGCGTTTCCCGGGCCAACAATGTGAAATCCGACGTCAAAGTGCACTCGGAAGTTAAGCTACGAAAAATATGTGCGTGTGTGTGGATAAGGGACACAGGCAAGAAAAGTGAAAACCACGGAACCAGTCGACAGCTTAACTCGTCGCGCGCGCAGGGCCGTCGTCACTCACGGCCCGGTTACTCGGCCGGACACGCCCACCGCACTACGCCGGCCCGCCCCACTCAGCTCACAGACTCGTCTTCACCCAGCTCAGAATCCCTGCATCACTGACCCCAAGCCGACTTCCCCTCACCAGCCCCAAAGAATCCCCACTCCTGACATCCCAACTCACTTCGGCGTCCCGCGACTGATATAACTCCACGCACTCCACGGCCTAAGCGCAAATGAGCCCTACGAACTTCCGGTTTTCCAGTCTTTGCGTCAGGTTTGCTTTGCCCAAGTTCACCGAGGCGCATGCCCACTAGCACCCCCGAAGCTACGTCTGCCAATGGTTATCATGGCTGACAGCCCGGTATCCAGTCGTGTCAGCGGTTCTGCAGAAACTGTCATGGCCGCGCCCGAAAGATTGTGACACTGGAGGCCACCATAAAGAGCTCCCACTCCGTACAGCCAGGGAAGGCAAGTGGAATGTTGAAGAGTTAAAAGTCTCCGGCTGTCATTGTTTTGATTTATTTGCAATATGTGCCTTGCCATTTTGATTTTTATTTTGTTTGATTCGTTGAATAAGTTTGCGACATTCAAACATTTGAGGTGATAGTTAAAAATGATACCAGCATTTGATCCAGCTTCATCTCAACTATGTTAAACCTGGACATTTTAGATGTTTATCAAAAATCTTTTATGGGAAGAAAGTAAATGTATGAAATAATTAATGTGTGACATGAGTAATGTAGTCTCTGAACAAACTTTTGAAAACAGTTGACAAAATTTTGGATCAACTGGAAAGAAGAATGCCTTTTGAAATCTGAATGTCTTGGTTTTCAGTATTATCATTCTTTATTGAATTCATTTCTTATTAAAGTATGTAGTTTTAAAGACCTTTTTTCCGACAGTATTATGTACTTTTTAGCATGGATAGATGGGAGTGTCCCTGGTATGTTAATGTACAGCTGATATGTATTTTTTGTCTAGTTTTTATTATCTTAGTAGTTTTCATACTCTATATGTACCATAACCAACCTATTGCCTATGAGAAACATGTAAGATAATGTATTTACAGCCACTGTTACAAGTTTGTAATGTATTTTTCTATCTTGTTTTATATGTATGTTGTATAACATTCAAAAAGAATTGTTCTTGATTGAGAAATGGATACAAAAATGCAAAATTCACAATTTTGATAACTGAAAATTGCTGATTGTTTTGCCGTATTTTACTATATTGAGTGTCTTGTCTTTCTTGGGCTTTTAGTTAGCTGATGAATGAATACATTAATTAAACCCTTGGGTTTTACTTGGGATTTTACATAGCTTGCATTTTAATTCTTTGGTTCTTTGCAGTTTCTATTAACCCACAGCATTATTTAATAAATGTTATAATACCAACCCAAAAAATAAATAAAGTCTCCAGCTGTCACACGATGGCAGAAGACTTATTCCAATACTTGTGTGTGTGTGTGTGTATATATACATATATATACACACACACATATATATATACACATATATACACATATATATACAAAAAATAAAGTCTCCAGCTGTCACACGATGGCAGAAGACTTATTCCAATACCTGCATGTGTGTGTGTGTATGTGTATATATATACATATATATATACACATATATATATACACACATACACACACACACACACACACACACACACACACACACCAGTCTGTTGCAGATCAGGAACGGGTTCTTGTTCCCCAGTGTTGAAGATTAAACACCCGAGTGATGCTGAGACAAGTGTAGAGAATAACTTTCATTTAATAAAGTGATAGAGATAAACTTCTTCAAAGAAAAGTGGGGCTTCAGAGCTGAGAGCCCATGGGAAGAGGTGCAACTAGCTTTTTAATAGATCCTAGATCCCCCATTTTTAATTACTGTCTTCCTTTTCTTCCCTGTATACATATCCAAGAGCAGTGATGCAGAGGATAATTGTTAGCAATCCATTGTTCTCCTGTTGATAACCAGTCCTCATCCTCTCTGGACCTGCATCCTTTATTGCCTACACTGACTGCCTGACCTTCACCCCTTTTGCTGAGGAATGGGACATATTCTGTCCACTTAGGCCAGTCAGGGCTGCAGGAAGATTGCTTCTGGGCAAAGAAAGCATGTGGGGTCCGCACAGTCGGCCCATTTTGTAGAATTATTCTCTTGGCCTCATATTCCCACCATCCTCATCTGTCTGTCTCCCAACATACATACACACATGCATATAATATATACATATGTATAATATATAATGTATATGCACATATATTTCTTGGAGAAACGTTGCATATTCTGAAAAAATAACTTCTTCTCTGTATTTTTTACACTAATTAAAAAGGCTTTTTCAGTTTTTCTTTTTCTTCTGAATTACTAAAAATTGAAAACCATGTGGGCTGTTGGAAAATGGGAAGTAGAGCCCAGGGAGGGGTGAAAGGTGAACAACTGAAATGAACTTTCTTATACATAGTGATTTGGAAGCAATTCACAGTCGTCAAAGGACTAAGGTCCAGTCTCCCTTATATAGAGAAATAAAAGGGAAGGGGTTTTAAATACATAGAAACAGAATAGAACAGGGGCGTGAAGGGCAGAAAATGGGAGAGCCAGATTAAAAGGCAAAAACACACACTGATCTAGGATGAGTAGTAATGTAGAATGAGTAAGTCCATAGACCTAACAGTGAAGTACTAAGTGGATAATATTGAATCTATGAGGTTGCAGGAGCTGTTCATCTGGAGGGCAGATGCAGGAAGTAGCAGATCCTGGACTTGCTGTCCCTGAAACATTGCATGCTCCCTCTGACAGCGAAGTCCCCACACCTCCTAATCTTTCAGTGACATGCCTCTCAGGTTCTTGGGTTTGCAGAAGAGAAGCCTGAGGCACAGAATGAAACAACAGACCCAAGTTCACACAGAGCAGGCAGGCAGCCTCGGAGCAAACCAGCCAGTTTGCTGGGGAGCTGGCTTGTCACTCCATCTTCTTGAGGAGATGAGGTCAGACCCCTCATGATCCAATCACTTCCCAAGCCTCACCTCCAAACAGGCAAGGCATCGAATGTGAGAGTGAGGCCAGCAGCCCGGGGCTGCTCGGCCCAGGAAGTCTCCACACAGCCCCAGTGCCCAGCCCAGTGGCACCACCTGGCACCCTGGGATCCAGGTAACATTCCTTCTGATTTCTTCCCAAGAGCTCAGGCTCCGCCTCCGAAGCAGCAGCCGCAGCCTCCGCACCTGTGTTCCCCACCTGCGAACCTTCTTTATCCTCGCCCAGCTCCTCGCTGGACACTGAGGACAGGTCTGTCAAATCCACTTAAATGCAAGCAGCCAACAAATATATAAGAAATGCTCAATGGCATCAGCCAAGGCAATAGTTAAAATAATAGATGTTATTTTAAAAAAAGAAAAAATAACCAATGGTAGTGAGAATGTGGATAAAAAGGAACTCCCACACGCTGTTGGTGAGAATGTCAGTGACACTGTGGAGGACAGTATGGGACTTCTTCAGAAACCACTAAAAATAGATGGACCATGTGACCCAGCTAGGCCACTTCCAGGTATCTGTCCGAAGGAAATGAAACCAGCATACTAACAAGATGTCAGCACACCCATTTTTATTGCAATAGTATTTGCAATAGTTATGATATGGAATTATCAAGGTGACCGTCAATGGAACCTAAAAATGTGTACATATTCACCCTGCAATATTAGGTAGATGTAAAGAATGAAATCCTGTCATTTGCAGACAAATGCATGGAACTGCGGGACATGATGTCAAGTGAAATAACTCAAATGCAGAAAGACAAGTACTGAATAGTCTCTCTCCTGTGTGGGAGTTTAAAACCAATAGTTAACCTAAAGGTAGACTAGAGGTGACTAGTGGTGGAGCAGGAGGGCAATATGGGGTAAAGGCTGACTGGATTTGAGTAGTGTGTGCTGTATGCATGGATTAAATGTCATATAGACCCCATTAACACGCACAATTAGCATATGTTCATCAAAAATTAAAGATGGCAAATGATATGCCAGGCAAGCACTAAACAAAATGTAATGGTGCTCTTATCTTTCTATCAGATGAGTGAATTTTTAACACAAAGTGTATTTCTACAAGAAAATGAACTTCATAGAGATCAAAGATTTAATACAACAGAAAAGTATAAAAACTCTAAATGTGTACACATGTCCCAATAGTCTTCACAGACACAAAATACAAAGTTGTAGTCTTAGCTCCTTTCTCCAGAAGCTTCAGGTGCCTGAAAACTTAGTGTCTGCCCCCAGATAGTGACTTCCTAGGGACTGTCAAGGTCTGCTGTGTAGAGAGGGCATGTGCACTGCCCGGTGGCTGAGGGAGGGAGGAGAGGTGGCCCACTCACCTCATGGCTACCCTGGCTCCTGACCCTGAGCCCCACCCCTGATTCCAAGAATGTTGATGGCCTCAGGGGTCACGCAAGAGTCTACTCAGAGAGGACTCATTTCACACTACAGAAAATTTGTCACCTAAGGGGCAGGAGATGGGGTGACTCAAGGAGGGTCTCTGCCCTCTCGGGCTCAGGGCTGCAGGCATGGATGTGGTGGGGGCTGGTCTGCAAGGGCCAAGGTCGCCCTGGCAGAGGCTGGCTGAAGCTCCTCCTCTAGGAGGCCACCGTCCCCACCTCGTCCCCTTCCTGTGGGGCCTCCTCCTGTGGGGCTCTTAGTTCCTCAGAGAGGAGCTCTGGGCAGCAGACTTCCCCTGCGGACCTGCAGCCCCACCGACATGCTGCTGCTGCTGCTGCTGCTGCTGCTGCTGCCCCTGCTGCAGGGCTGGGGGCGGGTGGAGGGCCAGAGGGAGTACACCCTGCTGGTGCAGAGGACAGTGACAGTGCAGGAAGGCCTGTGTGTCCATGTGCCCTGCTGATTCTTTTACCACTGGATGCTTCACTGGAACTCAATTCACAGCTTCTGGTTCCGTTTAGGGGCCGATGAGAGCACGGATGTTCTGGTGGCCACAAACAACCCCGACAGGGAAGTGCAGGAGGAGACCCGGGGCCGATTCCTCCTCCTAGGGGACCCCACATCCTACGACTGCTCCCTGAGCATCAGAGACGCCAGGAAGATGGACATGGGGTCATACTACTTTCGGGTGGAGAGAGGAAACTTGAGATTCAGTTACCTGAATGACCTGGTCTCTGTGCGTGTGACAGGTAAGGTGACAGCTCCAGGGCAGCCTCAGGAAGGTCCAGGGCAGCAGGGCAGGATGGGTGGAACCCTGTCCTGGGGAAGGGTGTTGGGGGCCAAGCATTAGGGGCTCAGGGAGCAGCTGGATCAGGGACTGAGCTTCTCTCAGGGCCCAGCCTCCTACCCTCCCTCCTGACCCTGCCTGTCCCCTCTGCTCACCAGCCCTGACCCACACCCCTGACATCCTCATCCCTGGGACCCTGGAGCCTGGCCGTCCCAGCAACCTGACCTGCTCTGTGTCCTGGGCCTGTGAGCAGGGAACACCCCCACCTTCTCCTGGAAGGGGACTTCTGTGTCCTCCCTGGGCTCCAATTCCTCTGTGTTTACCCTCACACCGCGGCCTCAGGACCATGGCACCAACCTCACCTGCCTGGGGCCCATGTGACCAGGATAAAGACCGTCCATCTCAACATCCCATGTGAGAGCTGGGCTGGGACACCTGGGTCTCTGATGAGGTTGGTCCCCAAAGGAGTGGGGAGAGGGGTCGGACCCTGGACACTGGGTGCTGGGTCCTGGAATCAGGTGGGATCAGGGCCAGGAGCATGCAGATTCCACCCCTCCCCACCATCCAGCTCCTAAGACAGAGGGCTGATGTCCACCAGCCTCCCACTGACAGATCTGCGTATCTTCTTGTCCCAGATTCTCCACAGAACCTGACTGTAACTGTGTCCTCAGGAGCTGGCCCAGGTAAGGAGGAGCCTCGCTGGGCCTGGGGGAACAGAGCCTCTACAGCTCAGGGCAGGGCTGGGTCCCTCTCATCCTGGACTCACCCTGGTGACAGAGCCCCTTGTTGGGGAACCCAGTGACCCCTCCCCACCACAATCCCATAGCTGCCTTGATCTCCTGTCCCCACCCTCCCATGCTCCCTGAGACACCGGCACCTGCCCCTCACCTCCACAGGGAAGGGTGACATTCACACAGCAGAATTGGGCTTCCCAGGCCCCCTCCCAGCCTCCTCCTAGACCTGCCTCCAGCCTTCTCTTATTCAACAACAACTTAGATCTAAGTACTTGTGGAAGGAGACGCAGTCACAGGGCACACGCAGAGCACGTGCAGCAGTCTGTACCCCAGTCTCTGCCTTTGTGGGTACATGGCCTTCTCCCCCAGGACGTGTGCCTCATCTCCCACCGAGAGACCTTTGTGACAGGACTTGGGAACCTGCTGAACATTCCTGGAGGATCTCCAGTGCTCAACATCCTTAACGGAATCACATCTGCAAACCCCATTTAATGAGCAGGGAAACATCTTCAGCTTCCACGGCTAAAGCCTGGGACTCCCTAGCTGGCTCCTTCAGCCTGCCCAGCTATCCTTAGCTTCTGCAGACCTTGCCCTTTACCGTGGTCTTTGCTCAGCCCTCCCACCCTGACACCCTAGTGGTCTCATGCATAACTCAGATGTCGGGGCACAGATGCCTGCTTTCCTGCAAAAGATTGCTAAAAGGATGAGAAGTAAAGTTACACACTGGAAGAAAATATCCCCAAATAGGTGACTGTATGGTCTCCAGAATCTATCCAGGACTCTTGAAACAAAACAAAACAAAACCGGTTACCAAACAAGCAAAACTAATCTGTTTTTAAAAAGCCACACTCAACAACAAAGAAACAAATTGCATTTCAAAATGGACAAAGGCTGGGGCTGCCAGGACCCAGAACAACAGAGAGGACAAAGGGCTGAGCTTGGAATCACAGCAGAGCCTGGGAAGATGGCTCTGCCCCGCTGCCTCCTCTCAGGGCTGATCTGAGGCAGGTGAGTCCTGCGTGGCTAGAAAGTGCGGCTGGAGGGCAAGGCCGGTGCCGAGGTCCACAGAGTGGCGCTGACAGTGTTTAGACTCGACCCGGAACCCAGTGCCCACTGTCCTTCAGAGGAGCGCGGCAGTTTGACATTGACGACTCTCCACCAGCGTGTCTGCCTGGTGCGGGGAAGATGGCTCCTATGAGATCCCCAAGTCTGGGGACAGCTAGCACTGTCACACAGGTGGGCAGTGTGGCCTCTGCTGCTACCAAATTCTTGAGCTGCTTCCAAGTCCTGAAAGCCTGGCTTCTCCCCTGCTCTCACATCACTGGCGCAGTGTCCTCGGAGCTGTGGTGTCTCCTCGACCCTGTGTGAGCCAGGGGCACACTGAGAGCACAGAACCCTGGGGAGGAGTCCTCCGAGTTGCCCCTCCTCTCTCTCCTGGAAGAGATTAAGGAAGTTCTGGAGATCAATGGTGGCTACACACCAACATGAATGAATTTAATGCCACTGACTTGTACCTAAAATGAGCGCTGTGGTATATGCTTATATATATTTTACCATAACAACAACAAAAAGCAGCCCAACATTTGACCACCTACTTCAGCAAAGAAAATCAATGACTAAGAATTCCATGAAAACATTTGCTATTGTGCAATTACAGATTAAAGACAGAACAGGGCATGGTGGTTATGTAGTAGATGGCAAAAAATAAAATAAAATAAATTTGAAAACACCCTGACAACACCAAATGCTGAAGAGCATCTGCAGCAACCGAGAGGAGTACAAATGGCACAGCCACGGTGGACAGGAGTTTGAGAATATTGCATAAATTTAACCTTGCATTTGCCATATTATCAAGAAACCTTATCCTAAGTATTTACCCAAGTGAAATGCAAACGTATGGCCACACAAAACCTGAATGTTAATATATATAGTAGTTTTATTTCATAGCCACCCAAACCTGACACACCTACTGTCACCTGGTAAATGTGTAGAAGAGGCGTCCAGGGAAGCCACATGGCTGGGCTGTAATGAAAGGAGCACACAGAACACACAGCCAGCCCCTGATGACCCTGGAGTGTGTCCTGCCAGGAGAGTGAGGCCAGCGTGAAGCTCCAGCTGGGGAGGGGAACCACGTGAGCTGAGCCCCTTCATCTCCATCACGTGACCCCTGGTGCTGTCTGAGAACCTGGCATCCCTCGAGGCCACTTGACAGTGACAAGAGATGAATGTGTGTGAGGGGACGTCCCCAAATTGCCCAGTGCATGCCCAGCAGGCAGCACTCTTGGGAGAGAAACTCCTTCTCATTGGTTCAGAACTCCTGCTCCCTCTTTGTGTCACCTGAGGACACCGTGTGGTCCCTGTTTTAGAGGTGTCACTGACCCTGGAAGTTGGGGCACCAGATACTGGGAAATAGTTCCAGGCTCATATTTTTAAACACACCCATCGTGCTACCAAGACACATGCAAATTCACCAGCCCCCGCTGCTCTGGAGCCAGCAGCGTGAGGCCTGAGGCTCCTGCGTGGGGCGTCCCAGGTGGGCACCAGGTGGGCACCAGGTGGGCCAGCCTCTTCTAGTCCCTCAGCAGTGCAGAGAGCTCCCTGCAGGTTTGAACAGTAAATGAATCTGTGAACAGATAAATGCTACCTTTGCTTCCCCTAGGACCCCTGCTCATTCCCAGACACTTCCACAGGCCCTAGGAATCCTATATCTGTTACCGGTGCCAGGGCAGGTGTCCCCATGGAGTCACGGGCTGACGTTCTTGGCATCTGATGAAGAACTGAGCAAGAAGCGAGAGGCTGGCAGGTGAGGCAGAGGCAAACTAGCAAACTGGAAGCCAAACTAGCACCCTGGGAGAGCAGAGTGGGCTGAGCTGCTAAGTAGCTCAAGGTCCCGTCTACACAGTGGTGCTTGCTTCTTGCTTTTATTGGGCTGTGCTAGCGTGCATCTGGAGTTCACCTTGATTGACAGGTGAATTTTATATGATCTTTTCAACTGCCCTCGCGTCAGTTTCTTCACCCCCTAAAATGCAAATGATATGCCAACTAGCAACACGTAAAATTTAGGTCAGTTCCTTGGGCTATTGCTTTGTCTGCAATCAGGGACTTTCCCTTCAGGGTCTTGAATTCCCCTAGTCAGCGTCCAGCTCCCTCCCTTTAACCACAAGATGGCCCAGCTTCCCCCTCCCAGGAAGGGGCTTCAGGTGGAGCGCTGAGAGGGCTCTTGGTATAGCTGAGAGCTCTAGGGGTGCATAGCTGAGAGCTCTAGACCTAGCTCTAGGTCTACTTAACACCTCTTTTGGGGGAAGCTGAGGAGCTAGAGGTCTCTTCTTCCATATTTGCATCCAGCTGACAGTGGAATGCTGTGCCTGCCTGGTTGGGATTCCTGAAAGTCTCTCCCCCGCTGGTTTAGTGTATTGAGGAAGGGATCTGTACCTTGATTGCTCCAGAGGTTTGAATCTGGTATCCCACATGGACCATTATTTGGGGGTGGACACTGTTGACAATGCTGTCAGCATGGGAAGGAATGGATTTTGTTGGTAATTTTAATAGTATCCAAACAACAAAGGCAGAAGGAGCATGGAAAGGGGTCCTGCCACCGGTAACAGCCAAGACATCCAGTTCCGCATTTTTGACCATGAAATCCCCATGATTCCCAAACCACTGCATTCTGGAGGTATCATCGGGTGCTTTCTTGCTGGGTCTCTAACAATCTCAGACTGGTTTGCATAAAAGCAGCATTCTTCCTCCAAGAAAACACATGATCCACCT
>PVHX01015505.1:0-46462 GCA_004024805.1 Geosciurus inauris
ATAAGCAAGCATGTTGGAGGGCTCTGTGATAATCTCCTCATGGGAGAGAATCATTCCACTGGATTTTCCAGACTCCTAAATGCTGCATATGATAGAGGGGGGATGCTAATGAAGCTGTAATCTGTCTTAGGTCATACCCCTCTGAGCAACTTACCCGTCATCAATTACAGCTCGTGTGCAAGAGAAGGGGCAGACAAGACTGTGCCTGGCTTAGGTTGTGCTCCTCTGAGCATCTTACCCGTCATTGGCTGCCAGCCTGTATGCATGTGCCCCAAAATGAGCTCTCTCCCAATAGAAGGGGTGATTGGGTTGGGAGGGATTGGGAGGGGTTGGAAGGGAAGGGGTTTGGGGTTGGCCGAAGCTGCAAAGCCTTGTGTTTCCAGCGAAGATGAGGTGGGCAAGCTTCTCATATGTTCTCGAGGGCTGCGACCCATGTGGCAGGATTTTTCTTGTGTTCCTGTGATTCCTTAACAATATGAACCGAGAGCTTGTTTAGTTTGACAAAGAGAAGAACCAGAAGAAGGCTTAGAACCCTGAGCCCAATGATAACCCAATCAGATGGATCTAATAGAGTTGAAGATTTATTCCACACCTTTTGAAAAATAGAAAGGTCAAAGACAGCATTAGCTTTAGTTTAGGAACTCATGGAAGGGGCTTCTTATTTCAGGTGGGGCAGGTTGTCTTCTCGAGAGAGGCTTGGACGAATATTTCTGGCTGGGATCCAAAGGGGCTTAGACTCTGGGGGTGGGGAGACACAAGCATAGCCTCACCCTTGTGTGAGCAGAGGGTCTGGGCCTTTCCATTGAAGGGTTAAGGGGTCTTTCCATTGAACCAAGGGAAGAGGGGTAGGGAAGGTAAATGGACCCCAGTGTCGGATTGCTGCATTGAGGACTTGTGTGTCAAAAGTGAGGTAGTTAAAGGTAAATAAAGCATCCAACAACCTCAAAGATGGGTCCTTCTCAGTAGAATAAAGTTTTTGAAGCATCTCCTTTAGAGTGCCGATTGGTTCTCTCAATGATTGCTTGTCCCTGAGGATTATAGGAAATACCTTTGGTATGGGAAATTACCCAGGAAGTTAAAAAATTCCTTCAATCTGAGGGAGATATAGGCTGGGCCATTGTCTGTTTTGATTGACCATGGGACACCCATGAATAGCATTGCTTGCTTTAGAGCCTTAATTACATGGATTGCTTTCTCCCTTGTAAGGGCAGTAGTGTATACTGAGCAGCATAGCCATTGCTCCACTCAGTAGGGTGAGGTGTCCAGAGCTGCTAAGAGTGCCAAAATCATTAAAGGTGAGAGAGAGGGATACCATATAATAACTAGTGGTTTAAATACTGAGAAGAAAACATGGAAAGTATTTACATGGACCAGTTATTTTATATAAATGCTATAACATGAGAAACACCCAAAATCAAATAGTGTTTTAGCATCAAGGTGCACACCCAGTAAAAGAAAACAACAACAAAACACTACAAAAGGTACAGAGAATGTGTGGCTATAGGAAACCTTAGTATAAATTGTAGTATATAACTTGGCCCATGTAGAATACAAATTATTTACTGAAGTCAGAATTTTTTAATGAAACAGTGCTTATTAGAGGTATTTTAATATGAATCAGATATATAATCTAAAGGTAGAAACTTTAAAAACATTAATAGCATTAAGCCAGTGTCATTAATTTGTGCTTCCATTTTGTTTTTGTTTTAAAAGCTGCTGTTCTGACTCAAGGAAAATCTCTGAGGCCAACATTCTTAAAAGTAGTATCCATTCTTGTTAGATTTATATTTAGTCTTTAGGAAGTGATTTAGGTGGGCAATACAGCTCAAAGTAACTCTAGGAGAGGGGTTAAGTTAATCAGGATTTTGATTTTGAGCCAATAAGGTTTTCAGGTTAAACAGCCAGCCAATTTAAGTGAGAGAAATTATTTATAATTCCAATGATAGTTACAGACATAAATATTTTAATGTGTAATTATTTATATCTTTATTTCCTATTGACCAGGAGGTATGTAATTTGTTTTCCCCAAATAACCATAGAAACCTTGTATATATGGCTGCATATTGATATTTTTAAGATTTTAAGTATACCTCTGTGTTTGCATGTGTGTCTGTGTAGAAGCTGGAAGGAATACTTGATGTGTTAACTATACATGCTGAAATAGTTTGCTTTTTTGCATAAGCATTAGGTGGTGAACTGTAAATAGATAATTGGTGTATCTTCCCTAGTATAAAACTGAATACAAAGTACATGAATTAATAAACGTCCTTAGTGGCAGAAATTCACTTATTGAAGTTTTTATATTTGATTGGGGCATATTTATTGGCTTAGAAGTGGAATTGGGCTTTGATCCTCTGAGCCCAAGGATGAGATCCATCCTGGTCACCTTGGGGACAGTTTGTTTCACCCCTGGCAAGTGATTGTGCCAAGGGAGAAGTTTGTCCCCGATGGAGTGGTGCTGCAGCCAGGGAGCTGTAACATTGCGCAGGAGTTGGATCTGTGTTTCACTCGCCTGTAATATGTGTTTCCCCCAGAGAGTAGGAGGTGGCGAGAGAGAGGAGTTAGGTCCCTCCAAGTTATATTTATTGCCTTAGGCCTTTCCAGCCATCTGGGAGCCGGCTGCAGCATTTTGTGGCGGTGGAAAGTCACCTGCCAGCCAGCTGCTGGTCGCTGGCCTGAGGGCGTTCCTTTGTCGACCCTGCCTGCTTGCTTTCTGCACCTGCCAAAGTGCTTCCCCTCTGGATGGAAGAGAAGGTGGTGGTGCAGAGGAGAGGAGTGGGCAGAGGGGTCAGAAGGAACCTGGGGTGGGAGGAGTCTGCCGATTGTGAGAAGAAAAAGGAGAATATGAGCCAAATTTAAAATAAGCATTGTCTGTGAAAGCCTGATAGGTTGCACTCTTTATGTTTGAGCAGCGAGTGCTGCGGATCGGCTGGCAGCAGGGGACTCTGGCCTGGCTGCGGGAGGCAGGTGGTGTGGCCTTGGCCGGAGGAGGTGCCAGCAGAGTGCGTTTGGAAATTGTATCTCCACAGGCAGCACTGTGGCAAGGGCATGGTCTCTTTAAGGATTTGGAACAGTTTTTGCTAGTTGGCGTGCATTTGTGCCTTGCCAGAGTAGGGCTGGTGCCTGTGACCTGGCCCAGCGGTGGAGCTGTAGTATTGGGCTGGTGGCACCAGTGATCGGGCTGGCGGGCCGCTAGAAGGCTGGTGGCCTAAGCGGCTGCTCCAGGGCCTTGGTAGGGGGCGGGCGTATGCGGGCTGGGCGGAGCTGTGGCGGGCACGTTAGCGTGTGGGGCCGCAGCCGCTGGCAGGCAGGGGGCCGCCGTGGGTGGTGGGCGGTGTGTGTGCCGGCGTTTGCCCACGGAGCCAGTAGAGGGTGGGCAGGACTAACGCCACTTGGAAACAGGGTGCTGATGGGCAGAGCCGCTGCAAAACTGATTTGTTTTACTCTTTTGCCTAGCGACTTGCAGGGAAACTTGGTACCTCAGAGCAGCGCTCTGTGTGTGAGGGAGTTTGGGATTGTTGCAGTTTGCTGCGAGGGAGGGGCTGCGTGCTCCCGGGGTGGGGCTTGCACTTTGGGAGAAGGCACGGGCACTGCAGGGCAGCACCAATCCTAGAGGCAGAGGGCTTACACCGCGATAGCTGGGGTCTCTCTTAGGAGCAGGGAGAGAAAGCCTGGGGAGAAGGCAGGACCAGCCTGCCATAGGTGGATAGACAGTCAAAGAAAGGGGAAAGTCTCCCGAAAGTAGGAAGAACAGTAGGAGAGATAAAAACAGGAAAATGTTTAAAAGTAGGGTTGGAGTCCTTGGGCTGATCAGACCCTTTGCAACTATCAGAGAAACCAGAAAGTAGATATTCCCTGAGCTAACTTTATCACACAAAGAGAAGACAATGACAAAACGAGCTAGTGTTACCTTCACCAGCAAGACAAACAGGGGAATCGCCACGAATTCTTACCCACCGAGCGAAGAGGAGTCGAGAAGCCTGTCCCATCTGGGGTCGCCAGTTATTGCTTTAATGAAAAGGAGGAAGGGAAGGAGCCACGTGGCCTCTCGATGAGTTGGAGTCCAGAGAGACGGAGAAAGAAGGGGTTCTGGGGTTAGACAATATGGAGTCTCTCTGGACAGTGGTGACGATCTGCGGAGCCAAATTCCCCAGGCCCCAGGGTGTAGGTAAAAATCTGCACTGCCCCAGTGAGACACAGAGCCACCTGGGACAAGAAGTAGGGACTCCCGGGGCGAAGAGCAGAAAACATCATTTATTCTAGAAACTACAGAAGCTTATATGCACTCTTGGACCAATCAGGCCCAAAGGTCACAAACAAAGGGGTGCTCTCTGGCAAGAGCACAGTCTATTAGCATAGAATGGGGAAAGATGGAAGGGAGGGGTGGGAAGGTATGTAGAGTGCTCCTACACATTCATAGCCAGGCATGGTGGTGCATGCCTATAATCTCAACAATTGTGAAAGCTGAGGCAGAAGCATCACAAGTTTGAAGCCAGGCTCAGCAACTTATTGGGACACTGTCTCCAAAAAAAAAAAAAAAAAAATTAAAATGGGCTAGGGATGTAGCTCAGTGATAAAGTGTTCCTGGTTCAACCTCCAGTACTACCAAAAAGAAAACAAGATTGCATTCCCAAGGACCACTAGGAATTGTGATACCTTCAACTACCATGCTCAGATTCCTTTTCATTTTATTTATTTTTGTGGTGCTGGGGACTGAACCCAGGGCCTTGCGCTTGAGAGGCAAGTACTCTACCAAATGAGCTGTATCCTCAGTCCTGGATTCTCCTTTTCAAACACTCTGTGTACAGTGCTTATTAGTTGCCAATATGTACTTTTGTATTTTTTTCCATCAAATGTTTTTATCATCATGTCGATAATGTGCTACTGTAAGAACTTTTAACAGCAGTTCTTTTTTTAAATCTTTGTAGGAGCACTCTCCATACCTTCAACCCTTCCGTTCCCTCTTTCCCCATTCTATCCAGATGGACTATGCACCTGACAGAGTGGTACCCTTTTGTTTGAAACTTCGGGCCTTGATTGGTCCAAGGACCATTCTTAAGCTCTTGTACTTTCTGGAATAAACGGGCTCTGCATCTCGCTCTGGCAGAGCAGTATTATCAGCCCCTGGAGTCTGGGTGAAGTGACTCCACAGACGGACCATCCCAAACCCTCGTCCCAAGGGACCCCATTCCATCCTTCCTAAGGACCCCTCGGTACTTTTGTCCCCCAGGACCCCCAACTCGTTGGCAGACCCATGCAAGGCATGGTATAAAACAACAAATCTTTAGTTGTAGATGGGCATAATAACATTTATTTATTTATTTATTTATTTATTTATTTATTTATGTGGGGCTGAGGATCAAACCCAGTGCCTCACACGTGCTAGGCAAGTACTCTACTACTGAGCCACACCCCTGACCCCTTAACAGCAGTTCTTAAATGGAAGAAAATTTCTAATGTTATGTATGGTAAAATACACATAACAAATTACTATCCTAGCCATTTTTAAGTGTATAGTTTAGTGGCATTAAATACATACATATTGCTATGTACCGTCACCATCCATCTCCAGAACACTTTTCACTCGGAAACCACACACTCATAATTCACCCTTCCTCTCTCTCCTGGAAGCCACCATTCTACTTTCTTTTTTTTAATTTAAATTTTTTAATTTGTTCTAATTAGTTATACATGACAGTAGAATGTATTTTGACACATTGTACACAAATGGAACACAACTTCTTCCTCTGGTTGAGCATAGCGCAGTCACACCGGTTGTGTAATCATACATGTATATAGGGTAATAATGTTGGTTTCATTCTACTGTCCTTCCCACCCGCATACCCCCTCACCTCACCTCACTCCTCTTTGCACAATCCAAAGTCCCTTCATTTTCCACCCTCCCCCATTATGGATTGGCATCTGCTTATCAGAGAAAACATTCAGCCTTTGGTTTATTGGGTTTGGTTTATTTCATTTAGCATGATGTTCTCCAGCTCCATCCATTTTCCTGCAAATGCCATGATTTCATTCTTCTTTATGGCTGAGTAATATTCCATTGTGTACATGTACTGTATTTTCTTTATCCATTCATCCATTGAAGGGCATCTAGGTTGGTTCCATACTTTAGCTATTGTGAATTGAGCTGCTATAAACATCGATGTGGCTGCATCACTATAGTATGCTGACCATTGTACTTTATGTCTCTGATTTTGACTCATCTAAGTATCTCATATAAGTGGAATTATACAATATTTTGTCTTTTTGTGACTGGTTTATGTCACTTAGCATAATATCCTTGAGATTAATCCATGTTGTATCATATGTCAGAATTACCTTCCTTACTTTTTCGAGAAAAATGCTTTTTATTAGTTCACTATAGATATATATAATATTAGGGTTCATTGTGACATAATTTATACAAGCATGAGATATAATTTGCTCCAATTCAGTCCCCAGCACTTCCCTTTTCCCTCCCCTCCTTTTTCTTGCTGTTCCTTTTTCTCTACTCTGCTGATTCTTTTATTTTTAGCTTTTTAAAATTAGTGTATTATGGATATACATAAAGATGAAATTCACTGTGGTTTATTCCTATAAGTACATAGTATATTTTGATTAGGTTCATTCCAACATTCTTTTCTTTTCATGTCCCTCTTCCCTCCCCCTCAATCTCTTTCCTCTATTCCACTGATTTGTCTTGTATTTTCATGGGATCCCCCCACCCCGCACTTTCCTCTCTTTTTAAAGCTAAATAATATTACACTATATGTATACACAATATTTTGTTATCCATTTATCCATCAGTTGACTCTTGGGTTGCTCCATATTTTAGCTGTTGTGAATACTGCTAACCATGGACATGGTTGTACAGATAACTTTTTATTCTTTTAAGTCTATAACCAGAAGTAGATTTTCTATGTCATATAGTTAATTCTATTCCTAATTTTTTGAAGAACTATTGTACTGTTCCCATAACAGTTGTACCATTCTACATTTCTACCAAGAATGCATAAGAGTTCCAGTTTCTCCATATTCTCACTAATACTTGATTTACATTTCCCTAATGATTAGTGATGTTGAACATACATGTGCTTACTGGCCATTGTATATTTGGAGAAACATCTTTTCAAGTCTTTGTCCATTTTGAACCAAGTTTTTCCATTTTTTTGGCAAGGGGGTTACTGGGGATTGTACTCAAAAGCACTCAGCTACTTGAGCTACATCCTCAGCCCTATTTTGTATTTTATTTAGAGACAGGATCTCACTGAGTTGCTTAGTGTCTCACTGTTGCTGAGGTTGGCTTTGAATGCTGGATCCTACTGCCTCAGCCTCCTGAGCTACTGGGATTGTAAGTGTGCCCCACTGTGCCTGGCTTTTTCTACATTTTTTATTGGTGCATTATAGTTATACGTAATGATAGAATTTGTTGTTGCATGCACACAATATAACAATATAATTTGGCAAATATCACTCAATAGCACCTCCCCCCTCCCTCCCCTTCTCTACCCTCTCTGGTCCATTTCCTCTATTGCTCTTCCTTTGATTTTCATAAGACTCCCCCCTCCTTCTTTTACTTTTTGCTCTCTAATTTCTACATATGAGAGAAAACATACAATCCTTGAACTTTTGAGTTTAGCTTATTTCACTTAACATAATGGTCTCTAGTTCCATGTGTTTTTCTTTATAGCTGAATAAAAACTCCACTGTGTATATATATCACATTTTATTTATCCATTCATCCATTGATGGACATCTAGGCTGGTTCCATAGTTTGTGAATTGTGCTGCTATGAACATGGATATCCAGTTTTTGAAAAGAATGCCTTTCCACTTTTGAAAGGTTTTGGCACCCCTGTCAAAAATCATTTGACCATATATATATCTGGGATCTCTATTCTATTCCACCTGTCTATTTTTTTATGCCAATACCACAGTTTTGATTATAGTAACTTTGTGTTAGTTTTAAAATCAGGAAATCAGCTTTGTTCTTTTTATTTGTGTAGCTATTTGGGGTCCCTTGAGATTTCATGTGAATTTTAAGATGAATTTTTCAATTTCTACAAAAATTGTCATTAGAATTTTGCTAGGGATTCATGAACATGAGATGTATTGCAATTTTTTTTTTTGGTACCGGTGATTGAACTCAGGGGCACTTGACCACTGAGCCACATCCCCAGCCCTATTTTGTATTTTATTTAGAAACAGGGTCTCATTGAGTTGCTTAGCACCTCAGGCTTTGTTGCTGAGGCTGGCTTTGTTGAACTCGCAATTCTCCTGTCTCAGCCTCCCAAAGTGCTGGGATTACAGGTGTGCACCACCGTGCCCGGCCGAGATGTATTGCATATGCTAGGCAAGCGCTCGACCTGTGAGTTATATTTCTAGCCCTCCATTTATTTATGTCTTCTTTCATTTCATCCAGTAATGCTTTATAGCTATCATTACAGAATCTTTTACCTCCCTGGTTAATTTCTAATTATTTTATTTTTTGTGGTGGTGCTGGAAATTAAATCCAGGGCCTCTCATATGTTGAGCGCTCTATCACTGAACAAACCAGAATTTTATTTATTTATTTTTGTGGTATCAGGATTGAACCCAGGGGCACTTAACCACCACATCCCCAGCCCTTTTTTATATTTTATTTAGAGACAGGGTCTCACTGAGTTGCTTAAGACCTTGCTAAGTTGCTGAGACTGGCTTTAAATATGTGATCCTCCTGCCTCAGCTTCTCCAGCCACTGGGATTACAGGCATGTGCCACTGCACCCAGCTTATTCTTGAAGCTTCTGTAAGTGGAATTTGTTTTTTAATTTTGATTTTTAATTATTAATTTCTAGCAAACAGAAATACAATGGAGCTTTTCTGTAGTGACTTTAATAGTGCGACCTGTTAAAACTCACTTCTCAATTCTGATAGCTTCTTTATAGATTCTTTAGGATTTTATAAATATACAATTATGTTGTCTGCAAATAAAAATCCTTTCCAGGGCTGGGGTTAGGGCTCAGTGGTGAAGTGCTTGCTTAGCATGTGTGAGGCACTGGGTTCAATCCTCAGCACCACATAAAAATAAATAAAATAAAGGTATTGTGTTCACCTATAATTAAAAACATTAAAAGAAAATCTTTTCCATTCTGAAAGGTATTTATTTTGTAATCAAAACATAGCTAGTAATTTTAATTGAATGTTGAATACTGTTAATGTTGATTAGTTCCGATTAGGTTTGCATTCCAACTATTCTTAGAAGGAGGAAAAATTTTCATATCATCTTGATCTAATATGTATCTTATTAGATAGACTGACAGATTTGTAGGACTGGTGATCTCTAATTTTGTTCTCCTTGCTGTAGTATGTTAATATCGTTTGAAAATTAGCATATTACTCCTACACATAGATTTCATTTTACTCTTTGACCTAGGTCAATTTCACCTTTCTGCTTTGAGCTCAAAGCCTTGTCTACTGCAAATTCAGCAACTGACTTCTCTCAGATAATTTTCTGACATTAGTAAAATGCTTCATTTTTTTCAGTAATAAATATCACTTCAAAAATAAGACTAACTGGATGGAGTTCATGAACATTTTTCCACAAAGTACAATAGGTATATCGCTAAAGGGGAAAAAAATCAGTTATTACAGGAAGGTATTTGTAATAGCTTACTTTTAAAATATTTTCCTTATATTGTTTTAAATCTTTCTTTCATATTATAGGAATGTGGTTCTTTAGAATGAGCTGTTTATATTCAGATTGGTCCATTTCAACATAGTTCTAGCTCAAATGAAACTCCTTTAAAATAGTTTCCACATAGAATTGTTTTCTTAGAGACATTATAATGAATGATGCTATCTGTGAGGTGTATCTTCATTCAAAGAGCTATAGGATATGGAAGCATTTGTAGACAATTGGCAGTTTTTATAAGTAACTTATTCCTTAAACTTTGACGTGATTTTTTCCATTACGTGGTAAGTTCTAATCATTTGGTATCAGTATGATATCTTAGTCACTGAATATAAATGTGCATTTTAGAGTTTCAAAGTGTTTATGAAGACAAATTTTACTTTTGAGACCTTAAAAGGATTTTAGAGAGTAAGAAAATATTTAAGATTAAAAATATACAGTGAATTTTACAGGTGAAAGAAAAAGTTGGTGAACTAATACTTGAGAAGTATTTTTAAAGATGACTACTCTAATATGTGAATCACAAAAAGCAGCAGGAATATGGTGATTATCAAACTTTATCATGTATACACATCCCATTAAGTAGATGGTTAAGATTTTAGATACACCAGACACACTTCCAGAAATGTGGACTTGTGGCTGAGGGTGAAACTAAAATTCCGTGTTTTTAACAAGTACCATCGGATAAGTCTAAAGCAGATGGTCTGTAAACCAATTTGCAAAACACATCTAGTGGAAAGGAACTGTATTCAGAATTAATTCCAAGATCTGGATCCATTATTCAGTCTCCACATGGCCTTCTGTAAATTCCTTGTTTTAGTTTGGATATGAGGTGTCCCCCTAGAGTTCCTGTGTTAATGTAGGAATATTTGGAGGTAAAATGATTGAATGGTCTAACTGGGTGGTAACTATAGGTATGTGGAGCATGGCTAGAGGAAGTGGGTCATTGGGGGTGTGCCATGAAAGGGTTCATCTCCCTTGTGGCCCCTTCCCCTTTTGCTCTGATTTCTGGTTGCCAGGAGGTGAGCAGCACTCCTCCACCATGCCTTTCTGCCATGATGTCCTGCTCCGCCTTGGGCCCACAGCAATTGAGTCAGACCACTATGGAGTAAATTTCTGAAACTGTGAACTAAAAATAAAATTTTGGTCACAGTGATGCAAGGCTGACTAACTCATTCCTCTTTTAGTCTAAATTAACAACAAATAATATTCTGGTTCCATAGGTGAGAGCAGGTTCCTTATCACTCTTCCAGTGAGCCATTTCATAGAAAATATAAACTGATCTTTAAGCAAGAATGTTGCTTTCTGCCTTCTCAGTGGGGAGTAAAGGTGATCTCTAGTCAAGGGTAGAATGAAGGGAAGAGAAGCTGTACCCATTCCACGCAGGTGCAGTGCATTTGATGGAGGGAAGAACTGGAAGAGATAGGTATAATGGCATCCACCTGAGGGAGGAGTATCTAAGGAAGTCAAGAGGAAGCCATTTTATCACTGAGTATAGACAGCATGTTCAACACATACCAAAATATGTAGACTTGTTAATTGAAGCTCTGCAGAGGAAATCCACGGGCTCCTCTCTGTTTGGGGGCTACCTGGAGGCAGTAGTGCCTCTTACAGTCACTGTTTTAATAAATTTTACTCTCACTCCCCTTAGTTAAGCCACTCATGCTTATTTATCTAAGGATGTTTTCCTGAGTTTAAATCTACTGCTGTATAGCCCAATTACATCACCTTGTTTATTTTACTAAAACATATAACCTTTAACCAGTTTATGAGTTAATATAGTGCGAATGTAGAACAAAGGGAGAAAGTCTTTGTTACAAAGTATCATTTGTTTGTGTAAGAAGAGGTCCTTCAAGGAGGGATAATATTTCTATCAATTCACATGCCATCATGCTGGGTTTGTTTCCTCATAGATAAATTGAGTGGGTTGCATATGTTATTAACATTTATTCAACTTCTAATACTCAACACTCTTGTGGTTGCTAGATTATTACACTTTTTCTAATATGACATCAGGATTTTAGATTAGCCTTAAAGTTTACTCATGTGTCATTATAACTATCTAAAATATTGCATGATCTAAATTCATTCAGCATTCATTTAATAAGATAATTTTAAGACTACTACATGTTGCCCACTGGAATTCAGTATTAACCAAAGACATGGTCTTACCTCTCATAGAACTTCTATTCTCATCAAAAAAGTACACAAATAAAATAATTTTAGATGATAGAGTGCCCAAAAGTAACAGAATGCAACTAGTAAGAATTATATAGTCAAGAAAGACCTCTCTGAGGGGTGACATTTGAACTGAGACTCAAGGGTAAAAAGGAGTAAGTCAGTAAGAGTTGAAGAAAGAGCTTTGTAGGCATGAAATACTTATGTCCCACCTGAAGTAGGAAAGAGCTTAGTGTATTCAGGGAACAAAAAAGAGGCCAGTGTGGCTGAAGCACAGAGTGTTCAAGGAAGAGTATTCTAGGGAGATTAGAGAAATAGAGGGCAGCTCACACATATAGCTGATGGGTTTTATTTTATCCTTAGATATATTTTAATTTTATTTTCTGTGGAATGCAAAGCCAATGAGAAGTTTTATGGAAAGGGATGACATGTTCTGATTTAAATTTTCGAAAATTTCATCTGATTGTATGTGAATAAATACTGTGGGTGCATGAACAGATAATCAATTAAGAGTTCAAGAAAGAGATGATAATGGTAGTTTGGACCAAGGTGTTGGCAATGAAGTTAGAGAAATATGGGTGAATATGAAATGTATTTGGAGGAGAAACAAAGTTGCTAAGAGATGGGATGATGGAGAGATCAATTATGCTATATTTTTTACTTGAGCTTTGAGATGAATACTAAAATTGTTAAAAGAGGGGAAAATTGTGGGGGATGTAAGTTTGAGATGACTCTTAAATATCCAAATAAAAATGAGTAGTTGAGTATACATCATATCCACCTACCTATTTTCAAGGGAAAAATCAGGTATGAAAATATCAACTTGAGTGATGTCAACATATTGTTAGTATTTAATGCATGATAATGGATGAACACACCCACAGGGACTGTAGTGAGAAAAGTAAAGAACTCAGAACTAAGTCATAGAACACCATAATTTTTAGTTGTCAGACAAGGAGGATCCTGCAAAGGAGACCAACAGGTAGCAAGTAGAAAGAAAATGGGGAGAGTTTGATGATGTAGAAAAGTGCTGATATAGCTGGGTGCGGAGGTGCATGCCTGTAGGCTGAGGCAGGAGAATCACGAGTTCAAAGCCAGCCTCAGCAACAGCGAGGCGCTAAGCAACTCAGTGAGACCCTGTCTCTACATGAAACACAAAACAGCTAGGGATGTGGCTCAATGGTTGAGTGCCCCTGAGTTCAATCCTGGTACCAAAAAAAAAAAAAAAACAACAAACTGCTGATATTGTATTAGTTTCCAAAGGCTACCATAACAAATTACCACAATCATGTTATTTAAAAATTACAGACAGTTCTGGAGCCTAGAAGTCTGAAATCAAGGTGTCAGCAGGGTCACACTCCCTCTGTAGACAACAGGGGAGAATCCTTCTTTGATTCTTCCCACTCCTGGTTGCTTCTGACAATTATTTGTGTTCTTGGATTATATTTACAATACTCCAATTTCTGTTTCTGTTGTCACATGGCTTTCTCCTCTATTTGTGTGTTTCAGTCTTCCTCTTATTTCTCTTATAAAGGGAACAGTCATTGGACTTCAAGCCCACCCTAATAGTATGATGTTAGATTACATCTTCAAAGATCTTTACTGGGAAGTTAGGACTTGAACTTATCTTTTTTCAGGCTGGGAATACAATTCACCCTTTTATAGCTAAACATTGTTAATTTTGATCAGCATTGACTCTCACTTCCTTTTATGCTTAAATCTGTTATTCAGAGAATGGAAGCTACGGATCACTTTCCCCAGATTCCCCTTTTACAAGGGTTCTGGATATGATTTAGATTTTTCCAATGAGTGACTCCGATTTCCATGAAGACTTGGAAGGTAAAGGTTTCACAATGGTGATGGTTAATATACACGAGCTGTAGCAGATGTGAATTGAGATGACTGGACACTACTTTCCATTGTCTGGTCTTGGGGATATGAAATAGCTTCAGTTTGGATTTCCTGTAGCTTTGAGAGATCTGGGGACAATAGCTTCCTGAACAGAAGGCATAGCAGAAACTCCTTGGAATCTACTCTTCAATCATTCCAATGATTGTTAAGCACCTAATTCCTATAATATATCTGTTTTAAATACAAGATACATAACCAGATTGAGGAGACTGAGGAAATATAACTACTAAATGCTGCTGTGGTACCTTGGGTTGGATCCTGACCAGAAAATTAACAAAATAATAATTTTTGCACAGTTAGTACAATTTGAATACAGTCTTGCTTAGTTTGCAGTAATGTATCTGTTAATTTCTTTTCTTTTCTTTCTTTCTTTCTTTTTTTAATTTTGTCACGCTGGAGATTGAACCAAAGGCCTTGTGCATGCAAGGCAAGCACTCTACCAACTGAGCTATATCCTCAGCCCCTGTTTTCTTATTTTTGATAATTATGATAATCATTTGGCTTTATGGCCATGTAAGAGCTTAAGAGCAAACAAGTTGGATGAAGGACATAATGAAACTATGCTATACTAGTATTGCAATTTATGTGTGAGTCTAAAATTATTTCAAAATAAAAAGTTAACAAAAAGCCACAGAGTTAGTGAATTTAGAGATCACCATGAAATTAAAGAAATACAAAAAGTAGGAAAAATTACCTGAGCATCAGTGAAGCAAAAAAATCACTTCTTGGCCCTGAGATCCATGGATATGTGAAAAAATATTTGCCATCTGAGAGGACTTTGAGGGAACCAGTGTTTTTTTTTTTTTTTTTTTTGGTACCAAGGATTGAACTCAGAGGCACTCAACCACTGAGCCACATCCCCAGCCCTATTTTGTGTTTTATGTAGAGACAGGGTCTCACTGAGTTGCTTAGCGCCTTGAGGCTGGCTTTGAACTTGCAATTCTCCTGTCTCAGCCTCTCAAAGTGCTGGGATTACAGGCGTGTGCCACTGTGCCTGGCTGGAACCAGTGTTCTTAAGATAACCAGATAACAATTACAAGGACTTATGGTAGAATGAAGATCTTATACCTATGGAGTACTAGCAAAAGGCCTGAAAAGATAAGTGTTATTTAGAGAGTGGTATGTTTGATGTTAAAACTTTGGAGATGCCAGACTGTTGAATACAAGGTGGTATAGGGTATAACTAGAAGAGTATTTGAAGTAGGATGGAGGAAAAGATAATTGAAGGTAAATAAATCAGAAAAAGGCAACCAATTCAATAATAAAAGACAATTAGCCCAATTAAAAATGGGCAAAGGAGGGCTGGGGTTATGGCGCAGTAGTAGAGCACTCGCCTAGCACATGTGAGGCACTGGGTTTGATCCTCAGCACCACATACAGTAAAATAAAATAAAGATATTCTGTCCACCTACAACTAAAAAATAAATATTAAAAAAATGGGCAAAGGATTTGAATAGACTTTTCTTCATATAAGATACTTAAATGGTGAGTAAGCATATTGAAAGATGCTAAACATCATTAACCATTAGAGAAATGCAAATCAAAACCCCATGATATCATTGCATACTCACTAAGGTGACTACAATAAAAGGGACAGATCATAACAGTATTGGTTGGTAAAGATGTGGATAAACTGGACCCCTCATAAATTGTTTAAGGCAATGAAAAATGATGATGCTATTTGGAAAAATAGTTTGGAAATTCCTCACAAGGTTAAACATAGGCTAGGGATGTAGCTTAGTGGTACAGCACATGCTTAACCATGCATTAGACCCTGGTTTCAATCCCTAGGAACGTGCCCCATCACCAAAAAAGGTTCAACACAGAGTTACCATATAACCCCACAATTCCATTCATGAGAACTGAAAATATAAGTTCACACAAAAATTTCTATGTGAAATATTCCTAGCAGCCCCAAAGTACAGACCCAAATGCCTATTAACTGATAAGTAGAGAAAAAGGAATAAAGACCTTACAGAAATATTAACAAATATGAACCTTGAAAATTTTATGCTAAAACCAAAAAGAGCCAGTAAAATTATTAAGAAAGCCACATATTATATATTATGGTTTGAAATGTCCCCCCAAAAGCTCATGTGTTAGGCCATGCAGCAATGTTTAGAGGCAATGACTGAGTCATAAGAGCTGTAACATCATCAGCGGATTAATCTAGTTTACAAAACTTGGATGGATTTCTGGGTGTAGGCATATAGGCTGTGGCTGGAGGAAGTAGGTCACTAGCGGTGTCACCTCAGGAACTATATCTTGTTTCTGGCTCCTGTTTTCTAGCTGCTGTGAGCCCAGCAGCTTTCCTCTGCCATGCTCTTCTGCCATGATGCTCTGCCTTACTGTGGACCCAAAACAATGCAGTCGGCTGACCATGGGCTAGACCTCTGAAACTCTGAGACCAAAATAAATTTTTCCACTTCTAAGTTGTTCTTGTCAGGCATTTTGATCATGTGACAAAAAGTTAACTAAATATTATATGAATTTGAGCTGGGGTTATGGCTCAGTGACAGAGTGCTCGCCTAGCACATGTGAGGCCCTGGGTTCAATCCTCAACACCACATAAAATAAATAAAATAAAGGTATTGTGTCCATCTACAACTAAAAATATATTTTAAAAGATATTATATGAATTCATTTATATGAAATATCCAGAAAAAGTAAATCCTCAGAGACAGAAAGCAGATTAGTGGTTGCCAGGACTGGGAGGAGATAGAATGTAGAATGACCAATAATGGGCACATGATTTCTTTTTGAGATGATAAAAATATTCTGATATTAATGGTCATGGATGCACAACCCCATGAATACACTAAAACCATTGAATACCCTTTAAAAGGGTAAATTCTGTAGTATGTAAATTATACCTCAAACTGTATTTAAAAAGAAGACTACAGGAAACGAGAAGAATTCATGTGGATGTTGAAGTTACTGAGAGAGGTGAGTAGAAGACAACAGGGAAGAGAAACTGACAAAGGAGCTACTGCCCTTCAAAGCTTGAAAGCAATGTATGCAGATGTTGCTAGATGACTGTAAGGGGAAGGGGGCATGGTTAACAGATTTCAGCTATGGCAAAAGCTTCCAAAAAGCTGGGGCTTATGAAGGATTAAAAGAATTGCTCAAGTGAGTACTCCTGAGATCAATCCCCGGTACCAAAAAAAAAGAGAATTGCTCAGGTAGCAATGAAGGAGCAAGAAAGTCACTTCCTGGCCCTGAGATCCATGGGATATATAAGAGAAGATCTGCCATTTGAAAGGACTTCAAGGGCATCAGTGTTCTTATAACCAGCTTACAATTAGGTAAAGTGAAGATCATATAAAGTTTATATCATGGTAAATATTTTAGAAGGAAAAAAGATTTCCATGTTTGAAAAAATGATACATGCTAAAAAAAGAAATCCATGTTTGAAAAAATGATACATGCTAAAACGAACCATATAATCTTCTGTCTTATGTAGATACAGGTCTCTTCTCAATGCATTCTTCTAGAATTTTAGAGTCAAGGACTTTGACAATACATTCATTTACAAAACTGTCATGAATGCCATGTGGAAATAAAGTAGGAATTCAACTGGTCCAAAGAATCCAGAATCCAAAAACTCTCAGACTTAACAACAAAAACATTAACAACCTGAATCCATAAACCTTGCAACACATCACCATCCTAAACTGGGCAACATGAGGTCCTTCCATATAGTACAGGGCTATAGCTTCAATATTGTTGAAATCTCAAAAGAGACAAAAAAAAGCCAAAGGGATTTAAATATTGGAATATGCTGTCTCATTCAGTCACTTAAGTTATGCTATAGCTTAATCGATTAAAAAAGAAAAACCTTTTTATTATCTCTCCCTGTGCTGTGAATTGCCTGAGCTCCGCTGGTCAATTCTCTTTCTGGGTGCCTCTTGTGTGTTTGTAACAACTGGGTGTTGGAGTCATCTGAAGGTTACACCAGGTTGGAAAACCAGGACAGCTCATTCACATGGCTGGCACGTGAAACTGGTTATTGGTTTGAAGTTCCCTTCGGGGCTGGTCAACTAGAGACCGAAAAGTAACCTCTTTAAGGTAGTTTGAACTTCTGAGAGTATGGAGGTCTTAGGCTATTTAGACTTCGTACATGGCAGCCAATTTCCCTCAGCTTCATTGAAAATGTTCTGACAGGAGGTTATCAGTCTCTTAAGGCCTGGGGTCATTCTTCTGTACTCCATTAATCAAAGAACATCCTAACAAGGGACAGGATCACACATCTCACCTCTCTGAGAAAAAATGTCAAAGAATTTTTGGCCATTTTAGTCTACCACAGTATGTTCTTTAGTCATAAATAATTTACATTTCTCCCACAAGTAAAATATACTCATTTAGGGCTAGAGCTGTAGCTCAGTGAAGGAATGCATGCTTAGCATGTGTGAGGCCCTAGAGCCAATCCTCAACACTGAAAAAAAAAATGTAGATATATACATATAGATACCCACTCATTTAGTCCCATGACCCCTAAGGTCCCATTAGCATCTCATCATCTACATTAGATCCTTAAGAGCACAGTTTCACTCTCAATCTCAATCTGAAGGTCCCCAAAGAGACAAGTTAGCCACTTTCTGTCCACAAATAAGGTAACTACAATTAACACTTGTATGCAAAAAGGAAGAAAATATGAGGCACTGATCTATAGTAAATCTGAACTCAGTCTAGGTACATGTTGCCAATTCCTTGATTAGGGCCTAATTCAGCTGTGTTCTTGGTGCCTGAGACATCTTTACTTTTTTATAAGCAATAGCTCTTATTTGTATCTGGGTAGCTTTCTCAGACTGCTTCCTGCCAGTAAAAGGTTGATAATACAAAGCCCTCTTTTTATTTTGTATTATTTCTGTCCCTTTCAGTTCAAGTTGGTACAGTTCCTTTTAAAATTTTTGTAGATTTCTTATAATCAGCTTCATTAGACAAAAGCCATACCCACATTTGTTCCTGAGACAGGCCCTTCTCTTCTGTGGGGCTGCCCATGAAGTTGTGGCACAATGCCCTTCAGATTCTTAAAAGCCTTTATTTAACTGAGAAGAGGCCATATTAGACTTGCTTTATTTAACTGAGGGAAGGCATATGAGACTTGGCAAATGCTACTGGCTGCTCCCTTAAATCTTTGAGGTCTTGACGACATAGCACACCCTTGAGAATTTCATCTTGAAATTTTGATTTGTTGGTAACCCTTTGGATTTCATCTTTGCCCTGAAGCCACTAATAATTTTGTGACTCTTTCTAAGCAAGACTGGGATAGAAAGTTTTACTTCTGAACCTGGAAATTCCTGGCTCCTATATGCTTTCTTTAAATGCTGCTTAAAAAACAGAAGATTTTTTTCTAATTTCATCTCTTTCTTCCTTTATTTTGGCTCCTATATGATTTCTTTAAATGCTGCTTAAAAACAGAGGTTTTTTTTTTTTTCTAATTTCATCTCTTTCTTTCTTTATTTTATCATAGGCAGTTAAAGAAACCAACTATACATTCCTATATTCTATCTGAAAAACTTGCCCTGTTAGATCTACATCCATTAGGTTAATCTTCCATCTTCCATGTTACTATAGGTAACATTGTTACCAAACTTTTTGTAATAACAGGAATCCCCTTTTCTTCGGCTTCAACTGATAATTCTTCTCCCTCTCCTTCAATTTCTCACTAAAGACGCAAGTCCTTTCTGCATTCATTAATAAGATCCTTGGGGCCTTTCCACTTTCTACCTGCCCCCAATAACCAGAAAAACATTACCACATACTTCCAAGTAACAAATTTTGCTATCATTTATTTATTCTTTTTTATTAGAGTTTTATAGTTATACATAGTGGTTGGGTTCATCCCAACAAACTCATACATGCATGAAATTCTATTTCAGTTCCTGATCCCTCTCTTTATTCCTCTTCCTTTTCCTTCTTGTCCTCCCTCCCCTCTCCCACATTTCCTCCTCTACTCGACTTCCTATTTATTTACATTTGATTAATTCTGTCTACCTGTATATAAACGTGAAGTTCCCTGTGGTATATTTATATATGCACATAACAAAAAATTTTTTTAAATATTTATTTTTTTAGTTGTAGGCAGACAGAATATCTTTTTTTTATTTTTATGTGGTGCTGAGGATCCAACCCAGTGCCTCACGCGTGCTAGGCGAGCACGCTACCACTGCGCCATAATCCCAGCCCCATAACAAAATTTTTTTAAAGAACTCATTTTGTATTGCCAGCTCTTACCCATCCCTCCACACTACCTCTCTCTCTCTCTCTCGTTTTTTGTATATGGACAGAATGACTGCATTTATTTTTTGTTTATTTATTTATTTATTTTTAAAAATTTTTTTGTAGATGGACACCATGTCTTTATTTTATTGCTCTGTATGTGGTGCTGAGGATCGAACCCAGGGCCTCACGCATGCGAGGCAAGCGCTCTACCGCTGAGCTACAATCCCAGCCCCTATTTTTTGTTTATTTTTATATGGTGCTAAGGATTGAACCCAGTGCCTCATACATGCTAGGCAAGCATTCTGCCACTGAGCTATAGCCCAGCTCTCCATACTACCTCTTGATCTCCTTCTACGTTACTGATCTTCCCTTTATCTTTATGTTATCCAATCCTCCCTCCCGCTTTCCTTTATTTTTCTCTAGCTTCCACATATGAGAGAAAATATTCAACCTCTGAGCTTCTGAGTTTGGCTTATTTCACTTAGCATGATATCCTCCATTTTCATCCATTTACTGGCAAATGCCATAATTTCATTATTTTTTATGACTGAGTAGAACTTTTCATATATATATATATATATACCACAACTTTTCAACCTGTTCATCGAATGATAGGCACCTGAGTTGATTCCATAATTTAGTTAATTGTGAATTGTACTGCTATAAACATTGAGGTGGCTGTATCATTGTAGTATTACAATTTTAGATCTTTTGGGAAAATAGCTGTGTCATATGGTGATTCCATCCCTAGGTTTTTAAGAATTCTCCATACTGCTCCAGAATGTTTGTACTAGTCTGCAGTTCTACCAACAATGTACAAGTTTACCCTTTTCCTCATAATCTCACCAGTGTTTATTACTGTTTGTATTCTTGATTATTGCCATTCTGACTGGAGTAAGATGAAATCTTAACATAGTTTTGATTTGCATTTCCATGATTGCTACAGATGTTGAACATTTTTTCATATATTTGTTGGCCATTTGTGTTTCTTCTTTTAAGAACTACACAGAAATTTCTCAATTTTTTTGTTCTAACATTCTGTAGACTATCTCTTCACACTCTTAATTACTTGCTTTGCTGTGCAGAAGCTTTTTAGTTTTGTGGCATCCCACTTACTGATTCTTGTCTATTTCTTGAGCTTGGGGTGGGTCTTGTTTAGGAAGTTGGTGCCAGCATCCATGTGATGGAGTGTTGACCCTATGTTTTCTTCTAGTAGTCGTAAGTTTTCTGGTCTAACTCCTAAGTCTTTGATCTATTTCAATTTGAGTTTTGTGCATGGTGAGAGATACAGAGTCTAGTTTTATTTTTCTACATATAGCTATCCAGTTTTTCCAGCACCATTTGTTTAAAAGGCTGTCTTTTCTCCAAAATATATTTTTGGCAACATTGTCAAATGTCAGATGGTTAAAGGTATAGGGAGATCGCAATACTGTTTTTGTTACTGTGGCTCTGTAATACAATTTCACGTCAAGTGTGTGATACCTCCTGCTTCAGATTTCTTGTTTAGTTTTGAGCTAAGTTCTTTTGATTATTCTTGGTCTCTTATTCTTCCCAATGAATTTAAGAATTATCTTTTTTTCTAATTTTGTGCAGAATGTCATTGGTATTTGATGGAGATTTCATTGAATCTATATAGTCCTCTTGGTAGTATGGCCATTTTGACAACATTAATTCTGCCTATCCAAGAACATGGAATGTCTATCTTCTACTTTCTTCAATTTCTTTCTTCAGTGTTTCATAATTTTCATTTTAGAGTTTTTATACCTCCTTGGTTAGATTAATTCCCAAGTATTTTATTTTATTTTTGAGGTTATTGTGAATGGGATGGTTTTCCTGATTTGTCCTTGGCTGAGTCACTTTTTTTTTTTTTTTTGGTACTTAAGATTGAACTCAGGGGTACTCGGGCACTCCCCAGCCCTATCTTGTGTTTTATGTAGAGACAGGGTCTCACTGAGTTGCTTAGCACCTCGCCCTTGCTGAAGTTGGCTTTGAACTTGTGATTCTCCTGTCTCAGCCTCCCAAAATACTGGGATTACAGGCGTGCACAACCGTGCCCAGCTTGAATTACTATTGGAGTAGGGGAAAGCTATTGATTTATGGGTATTGATCTTGTATCCTGCTACTTTGATAAACTCATTTATAAGCTCTAGAAGTCTTCTTGTGGATTATTTTTGGGTCTTCTAGGTATAGGGCCATGTCATCAGCAAGCGGAGGTATTTGACTTCCTATTTTTATCTCTGATTTCCTATTCTTGCCTGATCATTCTGGCTAATGTTTCAAGAACTATATTAAATAGGAATGGTGAGAGTGGACAGTCTTGTCTTATTCTTGATTATGGAAAAGCTTTTAGTTTTTCTCCACTTAGTATGATGTTGGCTTTGGGTTTGTCATAAATGGTCTTTACAATGTTGAGCTAAGTTCTTTTGATAATTAGTTTCTCCAGTGATTTTAACATGAACAGGTGCCAGATTTTATTAAAGGTCTTTTCTGCATCTATTAAGATGATCATGTGATTCTTGTCCTTAATTCTGTTTAAGTGGTGTATTACATTTACTGACTTACATATGTTGAATCAACATTGCAAACAACACTTAGTTCTTCTTTAAAGGTCCAGTAGAATTCAACTAAGAATCCACCTGGTCCTGGACTTTCCTTTTTTGAAAGATTTTGAATTGCTATTTCAATTTCATTACTTGGTATTGGTCTGTGTAAGTTTTCTATGTCTTCCTGATTCAATATGGGTAGGTTCATGTGTGTCTAGAAATGTCAATGTTTTCCGGATTTTCATTAAAGTATAATTTCTCAAAATAGATTCTGATAATTTTCTGGATGTCTGTGGTGATCTCTTTTTCATCTCTGATATTGTTGATTTGGGTCTTCTCATTCATTCTTTTGGTTAATTTGGCTAAGGGTTTGTCAATCATATTTATGTTTTCAAAGAACCAACTCTTCATTGCATTGATCCTGTGTATTGCTTTCTTATTCTCAATTTCATTGATTTTGGCTCTGATCTTAATTATCTCCTGTCTTCTACTGGTTTTGGAGTTAATTCTTTTTATTAAGGTTTGAGGTGCAGCATAAGCTTATTTATTTGGAATCTCTCTCTTTTTTAATGTAGGCAGTCAATGCTATACATTTTCTCTTAGAACTGCTTTCATTCTGTCCCAGAGATTTTGATATGCTTTGTCTCTGTTTCTAAAACATTAATTTATATTCTCATTTCTTCCTTGATTCATTCTTAATTTAATAGAATATTATTCAACCTCTATGTGTTTATGTGGTTTCTATTATTTTTCTTGCTGTTGATTTCTAGCTTAATTCCATTATGATTTGATAGGATACATGGGATTATATCAATTTTTTTGTATTTCTTAACATTTGATTTGTGGCCTAGAATATGATCTATTTTGGAAAAAGTTCCATGCATAGCTGAGAAGGTAAATTCAGCTGTTTGGGGTGGAATACTCTATACATGTCTGTTAAGTCCATTTGATTTATAGCATTTATTTAGGCTGAAGATGACTTTATTGATTCTATCTTTTGATAAGGGTGTATCAAACTCACCCAGAATTATTATGTTGGGGTCTATGTGGGATTTGATGTCATGAAGTTGTTGTGTTTTTTTTAAATGTAATTGAGTGTGTTGACAATGGTGCATAAATGTTTACTATCATTATATATTCTTGCTGGATTGTTCCCTATATTAGAATGCAGTGTTTTCTGTCTCTTCTGATTAATTTTTGCTTGAAATCTGCTTTGTCAGATACAAGGATAGCTACTCCTGCTTGTTTTGGGGTCCATATGCATGGAATATTGTTTTCCATCTTTTTACCTGCAGCCTGAGGTTGTCTTTGCCTATGAGTCTTTTGTAAACAGCATATAGTTGGATCTCTTTTTTTGATCCAACTCGTTTCTGGTAATCTGTGTCTTTTAATTGGGGAGTTTATACCACTAACATTTGGCATTATTATGGATATGTGTTTGTCATTTCCTGCCATTGTGGTTTTCTGCTATATTTGATCTTGTCTTAATTCTCATTTAGTGGGTTATTTTTCTATTGAACTTTCAGTGTTTAGGAGCTTTGGGAATTGTTTTTTAGTTACTCTGTGTGCAGTTATCTTTGAGTATTCTTTGTAGTTCTGGCTTATGCTCATAAACTTTTTTTTTGTTTATTCTTGTCATGGAATTTTATATTTCCCTCTCAAAAGTTGAAACTGAGCTTTAATAGGTACAGAAGCCTTGGCTGGCAGTTGTTTACTTTTAGGGCTTAGAATATCTCATTCTAGGCCCTCCTTGATTATAGAGTCTGAACTGAGAAATCAGAAGTTAGTCTTATTGGTTTGCCTCTGTGACCCAATGTTTCTCTTTTGCAGCTTGTAATATTCTTTCTTATTTCTATGTTAGGCATTTTGATTATTGTATGTCTTGGAGAGCTTATCATTTGAATAGGTCTATTTGGGGTCCTGTAAGCTTCATATTTGTGAATGTTTATCTCATTTCTGATATGGTAAAACTTTTCTGTAACTATATCATTGAAAATGTTCTTTGTCTTTAATTTGTATCTCCATGTTCTCTTCTATTCCAATGATTCTCAGATTTGGTCTTTTAATGTTGTCTCAGAGTTCTTATATATTCTGGTCATGATCTACAATTTTTCCCCCTATTGAATTCTGTGTACTCAAGTTCTGTCTTCAAGGCCTGAGGTTCTATTTTCTATGCATTCTAATCTGTATTCTAATGATGCCTGCAAGTGAATTTTTAATTTGATTGTCTTTCATTTCTTGATTTCATTTCAGTTCTTCTTGGTTTCTTTTTACTATTTCTATTTCTTAATTGCAGCAGTCTTTCATCTCCTGTATTTGCTCTTTTAATTATTTCCTTAGATCTTCTTTTAGTTCATTTTACATTTTAATAATCAGTTTTTAAAAATCTTTCTCTGGGCTTTCATACAACCTCTCTCTCAGTGGGATCCTTTGTTGGGGGATTGTGGATTGGGGTTGGAGGTTGTTTTGTTTTCTTGTTTCCTCAGGTTTTCAGAGGTCTTGGACTTCTGCATCAATTGAGGTGGTTTCCCTTCCCCCTTATTTTTTTGCATGTGTCCTTTTGCATCTAATTATTTTATTTGTTCTGGGACTTTTGTTTTTGATACATGAGTAGATGCCAAGGGGTGGGATGTGAGCACCCTGATTGTTCCTCTTTGGGTCCTTGTGGTTTGAGGCTTTTGTCTCCTCACTTCTTTGAATTAGAGTAATGTCAGGGCTCAGGTGGAGTGTGTGGAGTGAGGCTCACTATTGCTTGGTGGAGATGTATTGCTCAGCTGCAGGATCTCTACTCTGTGATCTTGTAGTGTCCCAATCTCTTTCCAACCCCTCTTAGAGGGAGCAGGGAGCTAGGAGTAGCATTTATTTCAGCAACAGATGTACAGCTTTATATGAAATGTCTGGTGTCTACTTTGACATTTATACTGCTATTTGCCACCTGTATAGAAATGATGGGGTCGGCATTTAACAACAGTACCATAATAAAAAACATTAAGTAGATCAGGAATTCAACAGCAGGTGTCTACTATGTTGTCTAGTATATTAATGATTACCCTAACTTGAATGGCGTGGGAATTACATAGTCTAATCATTAGTTTTGGTTTTTGTCTCTTCTATTTTTTGCATTAAAGTATAGTTGAAGATTGAGTGTCATTAATTTATGTGTGGAGCAAGGTGTGCTGTATTTTGATTGGGTTTAGTTCAGCAGCAGAGTTTCTAACCTGTAAACTTTTAGTGTCCTTGCAGGTTCCCAGCACCTCACAGAGGAGGGTAAAATTAACAACTGTAACAACTGTTGCAAAAAATACACAGCATTAAAGTAAATACCCAGTTCCTACTACAACATCTTCAATATTAATTACCACAAAAAAAAAAACAGGAATGGTGGGTTCAGCAATTTTCAACAGTAAAAATAATAACCATGAACTAGATCTGACTGTAAAGCAAACAGCAGGTGTCAGTTATATCATCCATAGCAGTAATGATTGCATCAGCATTAATGGTCAGGGCAGGAGTTATATAAGCCAATTAGTTCTGACAGATGGTAAAAATACAGTTCATTAGGGGGAAAATGTGTTAGGAAGGTAGAAAAGAGTTTACAATTCCAAAAAGTAAACAAAGAGAATGCAGAAGATATGTAGCAGGTGATGTTTATATGGAAGAAAGGGAAAAATAGAAGAAAAGTACTGGGACAGAGGGAGTGAGAATAGAATTTGGCCATTAGCAGAAGAGAGAAAGACAAACAAAAGAAATAAACAAATGAAAATGACAGAAGACCAAACAAAAATATACAATCCAAAAACCACAAACCCTCAAAAGACAAGGCAAGGAAAAATAAACTACATTAAAAATGCTAAAAGAGATAAATAAGTGTATTTTTATATGTCCCTGAACCAATTAGCACAGCAAGAATTCTCTCACATACACAGACACATGAAAAAAAATTCTTAATCAAGAATGAAGTAACCATCTCCACTGAGGTGGTCAAAATAGTTGACTAGATTGGGTGGTCACTGTCTGTGTCCAATAGCCCTTTTTTCTAGTTTTCTTTCAGTTTTGTACTGAGAGTGCAAGGGGTGAGGGTTTAACCCTTTCTTGTTTTTGTGTTGCTCTCTGAGCTGCCAGTTGGAGTGTACTAAGACTGAAGCTGTTTAAAACAGCTTCCTTTTTCACTAGTATAAAATGTGATGTATTAGGAAGTACTATCAGTTGGAGTTTTGTCCTTGCAGACCAGTATGGTGCACTCCCAGGATAAGGCTTATGCAGAGTTCTGTGAGGGGAGTTCCAGAAGGTGGGGCTTAGGTCTAGTCAGACCTCAAGGGTTTTGTTGGGTGATGCCTGCTTTGAAGAGATTAGATCTACCCACCCCTAGGGCTTAACAATTGCTGATCTCTGATGTGGCTTTGGATATCAGTAGCCTCCCAAGAATTTCAGTCGTGGTACAAAAGGTGCCAATCCTCCCCTCACTGCTCCCAGGAGCACAACCTTCCTGAGCTTAGTCCCTGAGGTATTCACTCCAGACCTGCTTCAGCTGGTCACATGAGCTGCCAGATTCAAAGGAGAAGCAATTCAGGGTCCCCTATGCCTTTTCAACTTGAATGCTCCTGGGTATAGTCCTTTCCATGCCTGTTTCACTCACTTTCTGCCAGGCACACCCTAGGCCACACAATAGGCGCCTACTGGGATATTGTGGCTGTTTTCTCTGATTTCCCAACTCCTGGAGCATCCCCAAGATGCCTCTACCTCAGCTCTGGCAACCAGTTGAGATAGAGCTTTCCAAATACCAGTGCACAGTTCAATCTCTGGATTAGCTAAGTTCTGGTAGTTTTTTTGATCTCAGGTTGTTTCATGCCAGATGTGGAGGGCTCAGACCCAGGAAGCAAGGTTCAGGGCTCAGCAGGTGGAAGAAGATGCAAGACATGGTTAGGATAGCAGACATATTTTATTCAGAGGTGGCAACAGCCTTGAGCCCCGGCCAGTTCCATTTAGCTGAGTCTTTTTCATAGGCCCTTTTTATATGTAGGCCAAAGGCGGCATACTGCCAACAGATTACGTAAGTAGGTGCGTGCATGCTCCCTCACAAGCAAAATGTTTGACCTTGAGTACATGCTGACCATAACATAGCTGATTCATGGCCTTGGTTACATGCTAAAAACAACATAGGCCACTGGAAGCCTTGGTGAGGGAGCCTAACTAGCCATTTTGGTCCTGCCCCCACATCTGTGTGAATTATCCTCTGTAATAAATCAATGCCAATCACCTCAATTTTTTTTTTTTTTGGTACTGGAGATTGAACTCAGGGGCACTCAACCACTGAGCCACATCCCCAGCCCTATTTTGTGTTTTATGTAGAGACAGGGTCTCATTGAGTTGCTTAGCGCCTCGCCATTGCTGAGGCTGGCTCTGAACTCGCAATTCTCCTGTCTCAGCCTCCCTAAGTGCTGGGATTACAGGCTTGTGCCACTGTGCCTGGCTTCGCCTCCATTTTTGGTGCTGGTGTGGCAGCTGGGTCACCTCCGATGTATTCTTTCTTCATTTATTGTACCCAAATTTGAGTACCCAAGCCACTTGGAATATCCAATATTGAATTTTAGTGAAATCCCTCTTTTACCCATCTTACTGAGAAGCTGTACACCCATTGCTTTGGTCCCAGGTCATGGCATGGCTTGGAATGCAGCTTTACTCTATTCTGCTATCTTCCCATCCATCCCTTATTATTCATTGCTGTGTAACAAACAAATCCTAAATTTAGTAGCTTAAAATGCTATGGTCTATTTGTCTTGCCCCAAAATTCATATGTTGAAACCCAACCACCACCGATGACAACAGGAGATGGGGCTATTGGAATGTGAGTAGGTCATGGGGCAGAGCCCTCATGAATGGTATTAGGGCCCTTATAAAAGGGGTCCCAGAGAGCTGTCTTGATCCTTCTCCCAATGTGAGGACATGGCTACAAGTTGCCATCCATGCATTAGAAAACAAGTCCTAACAAAGACTAAAATCTGCTGGTGTCTCAATCTTGAACTTCTCAGAGCTGTGCGAAATAAGCTTCTGTTGTTTATATATATCCACTTTATGGTATTTTTGGTATTTTATTATAGCAGCCTGAAGGACTAAGACGTCTGGAAAGTTCTTACTTGGGATCTCACATGTAGTTGGATTTGAACTGAGGTGTGTGTCATAATGAAGTCTTTTTTTTTTTTTTTTAAATATTTTCTTAGTTGTTGATGGATCTTTTTATTTATTTATTTATATGTGGTGCTGAGAATCAAACCCAGTGTCTTACACATGCTAGGCAAGTGCTCTACCACCAAGCCACAACCCCAGCCCCATAATGAAATCTTGACTGAGACAGACATACAACATGGTTCACTTACATGGCCTATAGTTGCTATTGACTATTGGCGAGGCTGTGGTTAACTGAAGTCCTGTAGGTGACTTTGTCATGTGAGTTTCTCACAGCACAGAGATCTCTAGGTACTTACACATGATGGCTAGCTTCCCCCAGAGGAAGCATTCTAAGATGGTGGAGGTGGAAGTTGCTAATTTCTTAAGGCCCAGGTTTACAAACAGTGATTTTTGCCATAATCTATTGGCCAAAATAGTCAGAGACCACTCAAATTTAAGAAAGAGTAACAGACCCCATTCTTGATAGAAAGAAGGTCAAAGAATTCATGGCCAAATTAAATGGGCAGTTAAGACTATTTGTGTGTAATGCATGTTACATAAACATAGTTGTCTCATTTTAAGACCTAAGTGTTTTTCTGAGTCTATCTAATATTTTCTGTGCTTTGTCTTTTAGCCCAATGGCTTTCAACCTGGCTGGCTGTGGTTTTTAAAATCATCCAGATGACTGGTTCATATAATATTCCATGATAAAGTGTTCGCTATCATATAAGCATAACAGGCTGATATTGTAACATTTAGAAATATGAGGAAAATAATTTATTTTGGCCAAAAAAATTAGCAAAAATACTTTGCTATTAAATAAGCATAGATATTAGTGCTATGATTTGAGTGTGTCCCCCAAAAGGTTGATCTGCTGGAAGGCTGGTTCTCTGTTCTGGCAGTGTTGAGAGATGACAGAGGTGAATTCAAGTGGAAGATGATTAATGTTTTTCCATGCCTGTGAAACTGGGCTGCTATTTGAAGTGTGCCTGATACAATTCCTGAATCTCTCACTTCCTGTTTCACCATCCAGGGAGACCCTCACCAAGACACTGGTGCTATGTTCTTGGATCTCCAGAACTATGAGCAAAAACAAACTTCTTTTCTTTATGAAATACCCAGGCTCTAATATTTTGTTATAGCAACACAAAACAGACAAGTACTATTCTTTCTAGAAGCCAAAAAAGAAGCTTTATACATATATATATACACACACATATATATGTGTATATATATATATATATATGCTGATTATTTAACTAGAAAAAAGTTATATTTGAGCCGGGCGCAGTGGCGCAAGCCTGTAATCCCAGCACTTAGGGAGGCTAAGACAGAAGAATCGTTGAGTTCAAAGCCAATGGTGAGGCGCTAAGCAACTCAGTGAGACCCTGTCTCTACATAAAAAAGACACAAAATAGCACTGGGGATGTGGCTCAGTGGTCGAGTGCCCCTGAGTTCAATCTCCAGTACCAAAAAAAAAAAGTTATATTTGATAGAATTAAAATCAGTGGCTCAAATGAACTAGTGTCAAAGAGTAACTGTCAGTTATCTTCCTCCAACAGCAGCTGACTTAATGATAGATTCTTGAGTCAGTTATTTGAAAATGTTGATTCTGCCTCTGAAATCAAACTTTAGTGCTACAAATTGGTGGGTATAGCTCCACTAATAATAAAATAGAACTCTTCTTCTTTTTCTGGGACCAACTTGTTTTGTTTGAAAAGCCTCAAGTGTTGGAGGACTTAACAGTTATAAAGACCAGACAAGGAAGGAGATCACCAAGTCATTCATTCAACAAAAATAATAGAGATAAACAGAAATATAAAGTTGTCAGATTGGGATTAAAAACAAGAAAGTATAATATGTTCTTTATTAGAATCCTGTTAAAGGTTGGGTGTGGTGGTGCATGTTTGTAATCCCAGCAATTTGTGAGGCTGAGGTGTCAGGATGACAAATTCAAGGCTAGCCTAGGCAACTTAGCAAAACTGTCTCAAAACTAAAAACTAAATAAAAATAAAATACATAAGGACAAAGAAAGACTGACTGATGGGAAGTAGTACCAAATATGCTATGGAAACATTAAGTTTAAGGACGTGAACAAGTTATAATATTAGATGAAATAAAGCTTTCAAAGCAAAAAAACATACTAATAACATTAATTTCATGAAAATAAACTTTATCTTTCACCACAAGGATAAAACAACTTTAAATTTATACACACCCATAGAGCAGACAGACAAAAGTAGACAAATCCACAATCACTGTCAGATTTTAACACACCTCTCTTCAGTAGCTAATCAAACAGAAGATAGAAAATCATTAAAGATATATTAGACTTGAAGAAACTTGAGATAATTGGACATATACAGAATACTGCACTCCAAAACTGCATAATACATATTTTTCAAGCCTACACAAAACATTTACTAAATTGATTACAAATTGGTCCATAAAGCAAATTCCAACAAACTATGAAGATTTGAAATCACAAAGCATGTTCACTCATCCCAATCTATTATTTGCAGTTGTATGTCATTACATCACAAAGATTTATTTTAAAAACTAATTCTACGTAAGATGATACAATCCATATTCATTCTCTATATATTGAAGTATCAAGAAGAAAATTACCTTTTCCCTAACAAATTCACAATGCAAAGCATATTGCATGTAACAATAAAATCTATAAAATAACCTTAGTTTTGTAATATGATTATCAAAAGTTTAAATAGACGTCATCAGAATTATATGACATGGTTAATGGTAGTAAAACTTCTAAAGTTCTAAAATTTAAACAATAGGAAGTAAAATAAGTGAGACTTCAAGCTGGTTGATTAAACTGCAAGTTTTCTTGCAGCCATATAGTTATTTTGATTCACAATGCTATCTTCCTTAGTTCAATTCTATTATAATAAAGGGTTCTGGACTAAAAAACAACAACAACAAAAAACAACCAAAAAACCAAAAATCCTTGTCCAGGAAATATGCCTTATAATATTTAACACTTAATAAAACAAGTTGATGCAACCTACTTCCACAACAGCAAATTACTTAACACAAATCCAAGCAAAAGAAATTTTCCTATTCTTTTATTGCAAAAAGTGATGTTAGATGAAATTTTAAGGAAAAAACCCAAAACTAAGCCATAATTCTCCCATGCCATGCAGTTTGATTTTGGAATTAACCATTTTCCAGTTTGTCCATATGCATATATCATTTTCACATAGTTGTAGTCAGTGTGTATAAGTTGTATTTTGTTTTTATAATTAAACTTTGTTCAGTGTACTCTGTTTTCAGTCATCTTAATTATATATTTAAATTCCATGGAATTCTTCCCACTGATGTATTATATCAAGTAGTCATTTGAGTTGGATATTTATGTTTCTTCCATGGTTATTATGTTACTATTCTTACTTATATAGATCCTTCTTTCAAATTATTTTCTTGGGATAAATGACCCAATCCAATTAAACATGTCAAAAGTCAATTCTGAGCTAGGTGCAGTGGCACATGCTTATAATCCCAGCAACTTGGGGAGCCGAGGCAGGAGGATCAGCAACTTAGACCCTGTCTCAAAATAAAAAATAAAAAGGTCTGAAGATAAAGCTCTGTGGCAAAGTGCCCCTCAGCTGAATCCCTAGTATCACCACCACAAGTCAATTTTGTCATCTCCCCATTATTTCCTCTTTCAGTTTATATATTAGCAGCACTATCACATTCATTTAGGCTTGAGATCTTTTTTCCCCTGCCCTCATTCTTTTTCTCATCCTTCATACATTTAAGATTCCACAACAGAAACATTTATTTCATTTTCTGAATCCCACTGTCACATTCCTAATTCAGAAAACTAACTTCCTTTCCCAGTTGTCTGTTTCTATTATTATAAAGCCTCCTTGATATTCTCTACCAAATGACTTTCTTCTATAGTTTTCTATTACATCACTGCCATTTCAATCTTCTTAAAGGAAAACTGATTACACGACTCCTTTCTCTATAAATTTTTAATGGTTTCCCTGTGCCTACTAAATTATTTTTAATGTATTTTTATAACTTTATTTTTTTAATGTGGTGCTGAGGATCAAACCCAGTGCCTCACACATGCTAGGCAAGTTCTCTACCACTGAGCCACAACCTCAGTCCACCACCTACCAATTTCTTAATTTGAAATTCAAGATGGATAACTATCCCTCAAGCTACCTTTTCTGTTTTCTCATTGCTGTCCTATGTAAATACATTCTCCAATCAAAACAAGGCATTCTGGACTGGGGATGTAGCTCAGTGGTAGAGTGCTCCCCTAGCATGCACAAGGCACTGGGTTCATCCTCAGAAAGGGGGTTGGGGGGTTGTGGGGTGGAGAAGAAGGCATTCTATTCTCTTAACACAGTCTTTGCTTATCTTTCTGTTCCCTTATCATTCGCACTCTTTTTGCCTTTTTATTTGCCTTTTTCCCTTGAAGGTCTTCTTTTATTAATTAAGTATTTCTTTAGCCATCTATTCTGTGCCTCCTAACACATTAAGCAATTACACTACAGGGAATAATAAACCACAATTCTTTGCAAGGTTAATATAATGTCATGGAAGAAGACAGACATATGCAATGATGACAATTTCATGAACTTTCTGAAGTATTTTTTTTCTTCAAAGATTATTAAGAAGTACAATCTTTCATATAATGCTAGTTTTAAGGACCAAGACAATTATTTATGTGTTTGCTTTGTTATCACACAATAAAACCTTTATTTTAATTAATAATAATTGTATTTTACTGAATGTACTAAAAAAAAGCTATTTTAGCAATTGATTACAACAACAAAAAATCTTTCATTCATTTCTCCCCACACATCAATATTCCTCCTGTTCTCAGTATGTCATGTTACTGTCCTCAGGCCAGACTATTCTTTAAACAAATTTTTCAGCCCAGAAAGGGATCACTTTTGCCTGGAATGCCTCCCAACAAATTCACAGAAAAAAATACTCTAAAAATTATCTCAGGCAAGTTTTCTCAATTCCTAAACAATATAATAATATGATACCATACTCATATGATAATTTTTTTGCTTTTATTTTACCCTCATTCACTTTCTATTTCCCCTAAGCATAAGCTAACTGAGGATGTCAACTGTATTTTGCTCATTGTGTAAGTCCTGAATAAATATTTGCTAAGCTGAAAGAATCCAATTAACTGGTTGAGCTATAAGCAAAAACAATGCTTTCACACTGTTTATGAAACTTTAAAAATCAAACATACTAGTGGAAGAGTAAATTAACTTTATTGACTGATGAAAAACTAAAGTGATAAGAAGTATGAACAGTAAACAATAAACACTGAGTTCAGCTGGAATTTTATATTTCTTCTTTCCACTTTAAGTCAAAAGAACATAAAATTATAGACTGTTAGTGAACTAGTTGCTTTTAGTTTCTTCAACAAAACTGCATAGTTCAGCAGTTGTACAGCATTAAATATATACATTTTTGCGAAACCCTGAAAGTTTTAATTTTTGTATTGACTTCAAAGGCTAATAATGTAATCACCTACACTGGTCAGATTCAGAGTTTCTTTTCCCTTTTCTGCCACCCTGTAACGAAAAATACAATAAATTATTTAGGATGTAGTATTTGGGGGTTATTTTCATTTTAAGAATATATAAGACCAAAAACATTTGGGGATAAAAAAGCATTTTTTTTCTCGTATTTGTTATAAATTTGGGTATGTACACCACTGAATTATTTTTATAGATGATTAAAGTAGGCTGTAGAAAATAGTTACAGCACTTCTATATGAGTTTAGGCTTAATTAGCAAGATCATAAATATCTTACTTTTTAGAGCTCATTTTGACTAACCCAGAGATTTAGAAACATTAAATTTTTGATCAATACCAAAATAAAACACACAATCTGTTACACATGGGGCTGGGATATAGCTCAGTTGGTAGAGTGCTTGCCTCGCATGAATAGGCCATGGGTTTAATCCCCAGCACCACACACACACACACACACATACACACAAACAATCTGTTACACGTGATCAGCAAATTTAGTAATTCAGTTCATAACCTTTTGGGTAATACAATTAATAATTCAATTTCTGTGTAGTTTTATTGATATTAAACAGAATTAGAAATTTGTTTATCAGTAGACTAAAAAGTTGGTCATACTTTTTATATTTCTCAGTGACACATATAAAACTATATTTAACTTGTTGCATATGAAACACCATTTATGGTATTTGACTTGAGCCAAAATAAAAGGCAGCTTTTAAAGACTTGAAGAATTTTATATGCATTACTTTTTTTTTTTTTTTTTTGGTACAGAGATTGAACTCAGGAGTACTCGACCACTGATCCACATCCCCAGCCCTATTTTGTGTTTTATGTAGAGACAGGGTCTCACTGAGTTGCTTAGTGACCTGCCTTTGCTGAGGCTGGCTTTGAACTCACGATTCTCCTGTCTCAGCCTCCCTAACTACTGGGATTACAGGCTTGCACCTTATATAGCCTTATATAGCCGGTGGCGCACAGCTATATGCATTACTTTTAACATAATATTTCCTGCTTTATTCTGATTTAAAAAGCAAATATGAATTGTAGAAATCTGGGAAGTACAAAGTATAAAGAAGAAAATTAAAATCTTCCACAATTACACACTCTACCCCTCAATTTAAATATAAATACCTTATAATAGTTCCCACCCCACTCCCCTTTTCTGTGGTACTGAGGATGAAATCCAGGGCCTTGAATATGCTAGACAAGCACTTTACCACTGAGCAAAACCCATAGATCTTTTTACATTTTGAGACAGGTCTCACAAAGTTGCAGAGGCTGGCCTCAAAATTACCAAGGCTGGCCTCAAAACTGTGATTCCCTTGCCTTAGCTGAGTTTACAGGTATGTGCCACCACACCCAGCTACTTTTCACATTCCCCCCACTCCGGCCCCCAATACTGGGGAATAAATCCAGGGCTTCACACGTGTTGGGCAAGTGCTCTATCTACCACATAGTTACAGCTCCAGCCCATTTTTCATCATTCTTATAAATTATGGCAATGATATCCAAACTTAGTTGATCATCAGAATTACCTAAGTAGCTGTGCACAGTGGCACACACCCAGCAGCTCAGGAGGCTGAGGTAGGAGGATCACAAGTTCAAAGCCAGCCTCAGCATCTTAGTGAAGACCCAAGCAACTTAGCAAAAAACTATCTAAAAATAAAAAATGAAAAGGGCTAGGGATGTGGCTCAGTGGTTGAGCACCCCTGGGTTCAATCCATGCTACCAAAAACAAAAAAGCAACAAAAAAATCACCTAAATAGTAGTATTTATAATTTATTAATGCATTATGGTTATACACATTAGTGGGGTTCATTTTGACACACTCATAAATGCATAAGTTTTCTTCATTTCAATCCCCTAATACTTCCTCTTTCCCTTTCTCCTCCTTCCCCAATTCCTTTCCTCTTCTCTAATGATCTTCCTTCTACTTATTTATTTGTTAATTGGTAAATTATAGTTATATACAAAATTGGAATGAATTGTGAGATATTCATACATGCATAAAGCTTAATTTGGTAAGTAGTAGTATTTTTAAAATTCTGATGTCTAGGCTTTGTCCCATATCTATTTAACTGGATTATAATCTGTAATTCAAAATGTTTCCAAGTAATCCTGATGATCAGCCAACTTTGAAATCTGCTTGTCTATGTAAGTACATTTCTGAAGGAGTGGTCATAACAGGGATATAACAAGCCCAGACTTATGTGATAACAATGGCAGTTTCTCCTCATTTCTTTTATCCATTTTCTGCTTATACTACCCTCTTAGAGTAAAACATTTCTAAGACATCACTACTCTGGGAAGGGAGAAGAGACAAGTGAAGGGGAAGGGAACATCCCAAGTATAAGAATGCTGTTCTTTCACTCCTAACCACATTAAAGTTCTGCAAAAATTTAATGTTAAGAAAAACAGAATGAACATGAGATGTTTAATGACATGTATTTTAAAAAGAGATTTATCTATTAGCAGGAAAATAAAAATAAATTTTACAAAATTTTTTAAGATATATACCACCACGATACATAGGTATCAATGTTACGTGGCTAAAAATTCTTCCCATGCTTCTCAATGAAATAAAAAAAAAAAAAAACGAACAAAACAAAACAAATTTTCAAAACGAATATATAAGGATCCTTCTCAAAGTCTCTTAGGCAAAGGAAATTTTCTTTTTCAAACTGATTCAATTTTGAAGCTAGGACTAAACAAAATTTAGGTTCTCTACACCACCAGTGGCTTTTAAGCCTTTTTTGACCATGATTCCACATTATTTAATACATTTTATGATTTAGATACATATATATGTACATACAGATGTGTATATAAATATAAACATAAACATCATTAAAATGAAGCATTAATTTTTTTTTTTTGCTTCATCCAGAGAAAAGATGCTGAGTGCCATCTTGTAATTGCAGAATAAATCAAAGAATTAGAAAATCGCTATTAGGCAATCACCAAAAATAACTGATGCAAATATCATCATAAAAATTATATGCACACAATTTCTCCAGGTATTATCCCTACACAATACTTATTAATTATAAAGGGGGAATGGTATCTTTACAACAGAGCTGTCTAGGAGATAGCCCCATATCCAAGCAAACTTAGGATATAATGGGACAAATGTCATCATGTGCTTTCCCCCAAGATGATTCAATGGCACGTATGCCATACCTCCTACTAATTCCAAGGACTTTCCCAAATTACTTGATAATGTACATATCAATATCTAACATCTTATAAAATGCAAAGTGCATAACTAATAACAAAATTATTAATATTTTAATATATATGGTGAGTAAACTCTAGCCTAAGAATAAAATACTACATTTATTCTCATAGTGTCTATTCCAAATTACTGTGTGTAATGAAAACTCTTAAAAATTTTAAACGCATACCTGGTATTTGGCTAATTCTGCTTGTAATACTTTCACTTTAGATCTTTCTTGTTCTAATGCTGCATGAAGTGAAGTCACCTATAACCAAACATTCAATAAGAAAACATTTTTAAAATTTATAACACTTTAATTCACAATGGTAAATTCTCACAAATAAATGAATATCAAAGGAGAAACCCTCCACATAATTTCCATTAGATATTATACACGGTTATATATTAAAGATAGATAGGATTAGCTCATTGTTGTAAGAGAAGACAGAATAAGGATATGAAAGAGAAAATCAAGCACAGGAACAGAATAAGTTCTATGTTCAGAGTTCACTAAAATGCAACCTTATTTTTCCCCACTGTTGCAAAAAATAGAATCATTTATTTGCTATTACTCAATATAAGTATAATTTCTATCACCTTCTTGCAGTCTTCATGGGCTAGCCATATTTGTTTATTCAAGTTTAATACTTTAAGATCAAAGAACAGCTTAAAAAGACAACTCATGTATACTCCATAGTTCCTTACCTGTATAGTTAGCTCATTCTTGATACTTTGTGATTCATCAACTTGCAGAAGAATTTCTGCTTTATCTTTCACTGACAAAAAAAGGAAAAACAACAGTGTAGTCTTTTTAGTCACTCAAATACTTAAACAAAACTACAATGAACCAAAACTATAAATGCAATGCAGTCAGGACACTCTGAGAAACATTTTTATTTTACTAAGTTGATAAATCACATATCTTGAAAAACTGTCTTCAGGTATTATTTAAGATAAACTTTAATTCTAAAAACATACATCACTTACTTTCACCTTCCTGTAGCATTTTCAATAACTGTGCATTTCTTGCCTTTACTTCTTTATACTTTGCCTAATAGTCAAAGAAAAAAATTTTATTTTTAAAAAAGCAAATGATACAATTAGTGTTTTATTAACAATTACTGTTTCACTATCAACTTGTGGATCTGTGATTTCTAGGCTTACTTAAAGACAAATTACTTTTGAAAGAAATAGGATAGAGAAAGCTGTAATCAGAACTGTCTACTACTAAAATAAATCTTTGATACAATAATAGATATTATCATAGGTAATTAAAAATTAAAGGGAGGGATAAAAGTGAAGAAAAGTTAGGATAATATTAAATTCATACAATTCAAAATAATTTAGATGAAAACCAAAAGGAAAATGATTTGCAGTTCTATACCAGTACTGTCCAACAATATACAAGAATTTTCTATATCTGTTCTATCTGCCACTATCAATATGTGGCTACTAAATACTAGAAATGAAATTTTAATCTTACTTAACCATAATTTGAATGTTGGGATACTCGCAGTGGTAACTGAATTTTGTAGTGCAGTTCTGTCTCTTCTCAGTAAAGGTTAAACTAATCTTTTATTAATTTATTGGCTAAATAATTATTGTCATGGTAATTTTTAGCTGATAAGACTTAGCAATTTACTGAAATCTTTCAACTCCTTTTTCAATTTTTTTTCCCAAATTGCTTTAGGAATTGTACTCCCACATTAACTATCCATATTCTAGGCCATTTTCTACCTTGCTACGCTATTCAACATGTAACATTCTCTGAATCATTGATAAAGAATTAATAAATACATCAGAAAAAAATACATTTAGTATATTATAAAAGATAAAAGCCTAAAAAAATGGCTGGGGTTGTAGCTCAGTGGTAGAGCACTTGCCTAGCATGTGTGAGGCACTGGGTTCAATTCTTAGCACTGCATATAAATAAGTAAAATAAAGGTCCATTGACAACTAAAAAATATTTTTTAAAAAGCCTAAAGAAACATATCAGTTTTAAGAAACTTGTCATTTCTTCTCTCAACATGTACAGATATGTACAGAAGTTACCAGATCCACATTTTGTTTTGTTTTGGCAGTGTTAGGGATGGAAACTAAGGCCTATGTATGTTAGGGCAAATGCTCTACCACTGGGCTACACCCCCAGCCCTCAAAACTATTTGTAAAACAAATTTAAATGTATTTTACATCCTATAAAAATTATTTTTACTAACCAGGGCTCTGTCCATTAAATAGCTGATGATAAATCAGTACTGAGTAACAGTGCAGTCAATACAGTACACCAAAGCACCACAGTAAATACAAAGAGTAGGACTTTGTAGAAGCATCTCCATACCTTCCCATCCCTCCCTTCCATTCTTCCCCATTCTATGCTAATACTGTGCTCTCGCCAAAGAGCACCCCTTTGTTTGTGACCTTTGGATCTGACTGGTCCAAAAGTGTATTTAAGTTTCTGGAGTTTCTAGAATAAACTGGTTTTCTTTGCTTCTGCTCGCCCTGGCTGTATCCTCTTTTGTCCCAGGTATCTCTGCGTCTAGCTGGGGTGAAGCAAATTTTTACCTACACCCCGGGGCCTGGGGAGATTGGCTCCACGGATCGCCGCTGTCCAGAGAGACCACTTTTCGTCTAGCCCGGGGACCCCTTCTCCGTCTCTCTTGGACTCCAACTCCTCGAGAAGCCACGTGGCCTCCCCCCCCCCCGCCCCGCCCCCTTATCAAAGAGACAGGACTTGAGTTTAGAAACAAACAAGGAAGACAAGATGGAAACAAATACGAAGGGGAAAACATATCCACTGAACTATAACTATATTCACTATGAATACAGAAGTATTCACTATGAATATGGAACTACACTACTATGAAATTCCCATTCTCGTGCCTTCAATCTATGCTAATATCTTACCAAATTGTAGCTCAAGACTTTAGCTCCAAGGTTCTGGTCAGTATACAGGAAGGCACCTCTTATGCAAGCCTTAAAGAGTCTAAAATTGGTTCTTAAAGCAAAACTTTAAAATGTGCAAACTTACCTGTGAAAATTTCCTAAATTGCTTATAAAAAATAGCATTTGTAGTTTTGTATATACAATCCTGAATAAATGTATCTACAAAAACATAAATATGTCAAATACCAGTAACAAGTAGTTTATAATAAAGAGAATGTATGCAATATTTGATGCTCTTACTAGTGTTTCGAAAGCTCATGAAAGAGCATATAAAACTGACAAAGTTAAATGCACATATGTTGACCCCACCGTGTCCTAAGCACATCTGCTTTCATGAAACACAGCCATTTCAAAATTCAACAAGTCCAAATGGAATCTATTAGTTCCCATTTCTTGAACCATTTTGAAAAATGTGTCCTTCCTCTCATGCTCAATACTTGGTCATTTTATCAGACTGTCTTCACTGCAAGACTCCGCTACATGTATTACCATCCCACAAAACAATTCTCGTGTCAACTCTAAGGACTTTTTACTGACCTTTTTGTATAAAATCCAACAAACACCTTCAATCTCATTTTCTATAGCCTCTCATTTCTCTAAATGTTACCATGTGCCTCCCACCACTTCCATGTTTTGTACACACTATTCTCCTCTCTGGAAAAACCACCTTTTCTGTGAAATCTTACCAATTTTAAACAGCAAGAACTCTTTGTTCCTTTCTCTGTACTTCTTGAATACTCTGTCAAATATCAATTATAATTCCTATACTGTATTGCAATTATTTTATATTCCTCGTAACTCGTTTTTGTATTCCCCATGCCTATTACAACAAAAGTAATGGAAAGCAGAAATGAAAGGCTAAGGAAGATAGATATATGTAATGACTCTTAAAGGCAGAAGTAGGAAAGAAATGTAAACACCATAAGGGTTGGAACTTGACTTACTTTTTAAACTATTACATATGCAGGGTCCAGAAGGGTACTTGGCATGCTACAAGTACTCAATAAATAATTGTTGTGAGAATTAGTATTAACCAAAAAGAATGATATTCAAATTGGACAAAGGAATTTTAAAGGCTAAAGGAGGAAGTAAGAGAGTAATACACATATTTATGGTTAAAAATTCACACTTGGACAAAGGAATTTTAAAGGCTAAAGGAGGAAGTAAGAGAGTAATACACATATTTATGGTTAAAACTTCACACTTACATAATAAATTTTAGTCAAGATGTGGAGAAATTACAACCCTATGTACTGGTGGGAATGTAAAATGGTATAAATGCTCTGAGAGTTTGGTGGTTTCTCAGAAAGTTAATACAGCAATTCCATTCTTGGGTATATACTCCAAAGAATTAAAAGCAGGGACTCAGATACTTGTACACCAATAAACAAAATGTAGTATACACAAACAATGGATTATTATTCAACTATAAAAAGGAATTAAATTCTGATATATGCTACAACATGGGTGAACCTTGAAAACATGCTAAGCCAAACGCGGTGGCGCAAGCCTGTAATCCCAGCACTTAGGGAGGCTGAGACAGGAGAATCATGAGTTCAAAGCCAGCCTCAGCAATGGCGAGGCGCTAAACAACTCAGTGAGACCCTGTCTCTACATAAAACACAAAATAGGGCTGGGAATGTGGCTCAGTGGTTGAGTGCCCCTGAGTTCAATCTCTAATACCAAAAAAACAAAAACAAAAAAAACCACTATGCTAAAAGAAATAAGCCAGACACAAAAGGACAAACATTGTATGATTCTTCCTATATGAGGTACCCAGAATGGACAAATTCGTAGAGATCAGAAGTTATGAGGGACTGGGGAATGAAAATGCAGAGTTGTTTAATGGGTACAGAACTTCTGCTTGAGATAGGATGATAAAAAAGTTCTGGAGAGAAATCGTGGTTATGATTGCACAAGATCATGAAGGTACTCAATACTACTGAATTCGTACACTTCAAATGTTTATAAATATTTAACAATAATTAAAATTATAATATTGTTCAGACTTCAAATCACTAATCAGTTTTAAAAATCTAAATAGGAGAATGACTGTTTCTATCAGCTGAATATTAAACATATTTACATATAAGAAAAGCAGAGGGAGCCGGGCGCAGTGGCTCATGCTTGTAATTCCAGCACTTTGGGAGGCTGAGACAGGAGAATCACGAGTTCAAAGCCAGCCTCAGCAACAGCAAGGCACTAAGCAACTCAGTGAGACCCTGTCTCTACATAAAAACACAAAATAGGGCTGGGGATGTGGCTCAGTGGTTGAGTACCCCTAAGTTCAATCCTTGGTACCAAAAAAAAAAAGAAAAAAGAAAAGCAGAGGGCTAGGGTTGTAGCTTAGTAGTAGAGTGCCTGTCTAGCAAGTGTGAGGCAGTGGGTTCAATTCTCAGCACCACATATAATAAGTAAAATAAACGTCCATTGACAACTAAAAAAAAGAAAAACAGAACATTTTCAAATTTATAGACTTATGGATACAAACCTCCCACTGAGTAATCACATTTTTCAGCTTCTGGATTTCAGCATCTTTCTTTTCAAGTTCTAACTTTAGTCTTTCAATTCTTCCATCTTTCAGAACCACTTCCTGAAAAGAGAAAAACACGATTTTAGGACTAAGATTGTTCTATCAAACCTGGCTTATAATAGTCCTTTGCAACAAGTTTAAAAGGAAAAAATCCTGATTTTAATTACTTTTCTTAGGCAACCTTAAACTGACATTTCCGCTTTGACTCAAATATGATCCTAATTATATAATGCAAGCAAATAAAATTTCTACAGTTAATCTCAAACTACAAATATCTCAAACTAGAAGATATTGAAGATAATCTCAAACTAGAAGAATATCAGGACTCCAGAATATTATTTCTATCTTGAAATAAACATTAAAAGTGTTCCAAGTTATTGTTATTAGTTTATCCTGAAAATTCCTGTTATCTTGTACCATGTACCAAAGTAAATAAATTTAAATGTACAAAGTCATCCAAAGTCCATTTTTTATACTTTATTTTACTTATTTTTTTTATTGTGGTGCTGAGGATTGAACCCAGTGCTTCACACATACTAGGCAAGCACTCTACCACTGAGCCACAACCCCAGCCCCAAAGTCCATTCTTTTGATGAATATAAATTGGCTCTATTTATATAATGACTAAGGAGGCAATGCCAATTTATTCCACAAATACAGAATATCTTAGCTACTAGGTACCAGGTTTATAATAGAACATCTGAACTGAAAAGCTTCTTGCCTTTGTGGGACTTATCCAGGAGAGGAGACAGATCATAGGTAAACAAATTCTGCAATTAGAAAGGAAGGAAAAAAGAAGACAGTGTGGATGGAGTATAATGAGGGGAAAGATGGTACAAGATGACCTCAGAAAAATCAGTAAAGCCTGATTTTAGAGGGCTTTATAACTTATAAGACCAGTCTGCATATTATTGTGAGTAAAACAAAGCAGTAGGGGATTTTGAACACAACTTAGATTTATGTCAGATTTATGTTTGTAAAGAATCCATTTAGGTATTGTGTGGAAAATGGATTGCAGTGGGGGCAAAGACAGGTAGAAAGACATTTTAATGCTACTACAAGCCCAGGCCAGACAAGATTATGCCTCGGATAAAGGTAAAGCAGAATAAATGGAGAGCAGTGTATCTGATAAATAATTTGGAGGCACAATCAACAGCATTTGGGTGAGAAGTTGCATGTGGCAAATGAGGATGATGGACACTCTGAGTTTCTAGTTTAAGGAATAAGATGGGTAGATCAAAATTAGCACTACACTACTATTAGGCCCAGGAATTTCACTTCTAGGAGTTTATTTCAAGTGGGAAGGGGAAGCATTTATTAAAATGTTCACTGATGGTTCATCACAATGAAAACATATTATCAATTTAAATGCCAAATCACAGGACATAAGCTAAATACACAGTAAATTCACAAAACTGAAAACTCTACAATCACTAAAAATGATAACTATTAAAATATATTTGCATGATCCCAGAATTGTAATGTGTAAATAATAAAATTCTAGAAAGACAAGTATCAACATTTTAATAGGATTTCACTTTGTTTAAAATTTTTCTTTTTAAGCCGGGCTCGGTGGCTCAAGCCTGTAATCCCAGCACTTAGGGAGGCTGAGACAGAAGAATCGCGAGTTCAAAGCCAGCCTCAGCAATGGCGAGGTGCTAAGCAACTCAGTGAGACCCTGTCTCTACATTAAAAAAAAAAAAAAAACACAAAATAGGGCTGGGGATGTGGCTCAGTGGTCAAGTGCCCCTGAGTTCAATCCCCAGTACCAAAAAAAAAAAGAAAAAAGAAAATTTTTCTTTTATCCAAATTATTTTATATTGAGTATCTAATCATGAGACAATGTAAAATACAACTTTTGGTAAAAATGAGACCATTTTGAGTATTTTTTTAAAAATATTTTTTAGATGTTGATGGATCTTTTGTTTTATTCATTTTTTTATATGTGGTGCTGAGAATTGAACCCAGTGCCTGACACATGCTAGGCAAGCTCTCTACCGTTGAGCCACAAACCCAACCCCTATTTTAAGTTTTTTAAAAAAATATGGATAAAAAAGCTTTTCTGACATCAAAGGAAGAAAACAAAAAGGAAAAGACTGCCAGATTTGACTCAACACAAAAAAAAAACTCAAAATATACTGTAATAAAAATCAAAAGGTAAATGAAAAGCTTTTTAAAAGTATTTATAACCAATATGATGGATACATAACCAACAAACATGAAAAAATGTGTAATCTCATTAGTTATCAAAGTGGTACATTAAAATTTTTCTCAGTGTGGGATAATTGCAAGCAACTTAATCTATAAACTGAATTATTTAATGTACAAGAATTATTTAATGACCTGAAATGCTCACCATCTGTAATTAACTGAAAAAGTGTTCATATAACAGTTTATGCATTGAGGAAAAAAGTATATATCTACAGAAAAGTAGAACTACATGAAAATATCGAGTAGTTTTCTTTTTAAAATTTATTTGTGGGGCTGGGATTGTAGCTCAGTGGTAGAGCGCTTGCCTTGCATGCGTAAGGCACTGGGTTCGATTCTCAGCACCACATATAAATAAATAAAAGAAAGATCCATCAGTAACTAAAAAAATATTTAAAAAAAAATTTGTTTATTCTGTTTAGGTTTACATGATAGCAGAGTGAATTTTGATTCACTGTACACAGATGGAGCACAACTTTTCATTTCTCTGGTTGTATGTGATGTAGAATCACATCATACATGCATGCTAAGAGTAGTTTTCTTTAGGTGACTAAGATGAGGGTCATTTTTTCCCACTACATCTGCAAATTGGGGATGAGAATAATGCCCACCAATTCCATAGTTAACTGCGAAATAAGTCTATTTTAAGTAGTTAATGCAATATCTGAATATATATATCTCCATATATTTATTCTTCAAATATTTACTTTTGCTTTGTTTTTAGTTTCTAAAATTTCTACAATAAACATGTAACACTATTTAAAACACAAAGCCATATTGTTTTAACCTACACTTATTTTTAATGAAGTACATTTTAATAAATGTTTACAAATTATCTTCTAAGTAAAAGGTATCATACTAAAATGATATTGAAAGGATGTATAAGATAGAGTCTATGCCCAAGGGAACTTGCAATCTATTAAGAATAATAAGAATGAGCCGGGCGCGGTGGCTCAAGCCTGTAATCCCAGCACTCAGGGAGGCTGAGACAGGAGAATCGCGAGTTCAAAGCCAGCCTCAGCAATGGCGAGGCGCTAAGCAACTCAGTGAGACCCTGTCTCTACATAAAATACAAAATAGGGCTGGGGATGTGGCTCAGTGGTAGAGTGCCCCTGAATTCAATCCCCGGTACCAAAAAAAAAAAAAAAAAAAAAAAGAATAATAAGAATGACTGCTATAATAAAACCAAAATGCTATGGGCTGCAGAAGAGGAAATGACAGGTGAAATGAACTTAGAGCAAGTTGGGAAGGACTTCACACAGGAGTGGTCTACAGTTGCTATAGAAAAAAGTTTGGAAGAGTATATACAGGGGAAGTTAATTGAGCTGAGGCT